>UCOH01001215.1:0-74079 GCA_900474275.1 Synergus japonicus
TATATATATATATATATATATATATATATGACTGCTGATGCCAAAGAAGAGAGGAAATTCTGACCTGTTTACCTTTTTTAAAAAGGGCAGGTGTAAAAAATAACCGATTACGTAACTTTAATTACGTCATTAACGTTACAGCGTATTTACTGAGTTGTTTTGAATCTGTTATATTTGATGACAAGATAAACTGATATCTTTTAAGAAGGACTTCACACATTTTTTACGACAGGACTAGCAAATATTATCCGGGCATGATTAATTTCTTGTTTTTGCTTAACTTTTGCTAGTAGAAAAAAATAATTTAGAATCTTTAATTCTTGAAATATACAAATTTGGTAATTCTTTATCTAATTTCAGGAATCTCCATTAATCTCATAAAATTCCTGAAATTTTGTACAATTTTTCCTTCAATTCCTTAAAAGTCCTTAAAATTACTTAATATCCCATAAAATATCGTAAAATCCCTTAAAATCATTTTAAATTCCTGAAAATTCAATGAAATCTCGTAAAATCCCCTGTATCCCATAAAAAAATCCTTAAAATTAGTTAATCGTCTATGCAATATTTTAAAATGCCTTTATCATATTTTAAAAATCTGGTGAAATTCCTTTAAATTTCGTAAAAATCGCTTGATATTCCTAGATGTTCCTTCGTGTTACATAAAAGTCCTTAAAATTCCATAACCCTTAAAATTACTGAAAATTCTTTGAAATTTTAAGAAATTCCTTTAAATTTCGCAAAGTAAATTGATATTCTTTAAAATTACTCAAAGTTCCATGAAATCTGATTAAACTTCTTAAAATTTCTGAAAATCCACTGGAATTTCATAAAATCCCTTAAATTCTTTAAAAGTCCTTAAAATTCGACAACCTATCGTTATAACCCTTCAAATTACTTAAAATCTCATCAAATCTTATGAAATTCCTTTAAATTTCCCAACTAGCTGTGAAGTTGTAGCAATTTTTGTACTCATTCAATGAGCACTTTGCTTCCTGTAAGCAAATATGATTTGCTTCCTCATAGAGGAAGCAATAAGAAGTTTATATATTTTTTGAACATTTTTTAAAAATTTTAAATAATAATTTTTAATATTGACATACATCGTTTAGACACAAAGAATCTTCATTTTCTTTACATCAGCTTTAAATTTTAATTATTTTAGAAATTATAGTCGAAAAATTAGTTTTTTAAAAATACAATTAACCATAACTTTCTTATTTCACAATTAAATGCATTCATCATACAGGTCAATCGATTCGTCTCGACATAAAGAATATTCATTTTCCTTACATCAACTCAAGATTTTGATTATTTGAAAATATAGAGCGAAAACTTAACTTTCAAAATTATAAATAAACATAACTTCCTTATTTTTTAATGAAATGCATTAATCATATAGGTCAATCGATTCGTCTCGATGAAAGGAATCTTCATTTCCCTTACACCAGCTTTAAATTTTCAATATTTGAGAAGTAATAGTGGAAAAATGAATTTTACGAAAATCATAAAAGTACATAAAACTTTTAAAATTAAATATTTTGTGAAACCCTTGTAAGAAATTCAACTAGGTATATAGTGGAATAACTATGCAAAATTTCATCAATTTATCTCTACGCGTTTTCAAGAAATTGCTGGATTGTGACACACACACACATACATTCGGACATTTTTTCAGATCATCATATTAGATATATTGCCCTTGAAATATGTTCAAAAAAACCTTTTTTAGGAAACTGGATTTTGTCACCACTACATAGCTTCCTCTATGAGGAAGCAAAATCAATGGATATTTCTTAAAATTACACAAAATTCCATCAAATTTCGTTAAATTCTTTAATATTCTTGACAATCTAAAATAATCTCACCAAATCCTTTAAAATTTCTAAAAATAAAAGTCTTTAAAATTAACATCTCTTAAAATATCTTCACGGAGAAAAATTGATATTCAAATTCAATATCTTGGATGCTGAACTATGGGACAGCCATCTAAAGATACTCAGATTAAGTATCTGGATTTTCAGCTTCAATATGTATATTCCAAGTGCGAAATCACAAACGGAGAAAAGTTGGCACAGTACTGGCAACGATACTGCCGAGATTCGGCAGCCAGTACTGGCCGCCATCACTTGGCCATGACTGGCTGCCATTATTGGCTCCACGCTATATAAAAATGATGGTTCAACAATGGATACCGAGATTGGCCCGAATTCACGTAATTATAATATTAATAATGGTCCAATACTCAAATAATAGCTACGGGCTGCATTTGGCGGTCAGTAGCGGCTGCCACCACTTGCCCGACATAGTTCCAACGTTGTATAAATATTTCTATAGGCGGTACTTAAAAAAAGAGTTTAAATTCGAACACATTTATTATTAATTTGCAATACATATAATATGTAAATTATTAAAGACTCAGTAAGAAAAAACCTTTAAAATGCAATTTATTGTTAACAAATTAATGTAATAAAAATTTTAAATGAAGAATTTTCATAAAAGATTTGAATTTCATTAATCAAAATAATTAAATACTTCAAAAAATAGAAATTCAGAGGAATTTAAAATATTTACATTTTTACATGATTACGTTAACTTTATTTTTTTAAAATTAATTACATTATAAAAGATTAAAATTACATTAACATTTTTTAAAACATTTTAAACATTTTTGTAATATTTATTTGACAAATTACAATCAATTGTATATTTTTAATTATCTAAATTGATAGTATATATGTAATTATAATTGTACACTCATTTTTTTATCTGACACTGATATATACATGCAGCTACCATGGTATGCTGCAGTAATAACAACATGCGGGTCATTAACGAACCATTGCTGGGCCGGTTTTTGGCTTTTCTACTCCTAACATGATTTACCAGTGTAACACCAGTACTGGGTCAGACTCTGACTTTTTGACTGCCAGCATAGTTTGCCGGACTAATGCCGACTTTCGGCCCTGTAATAGGCCAAGCGTCGGCGGAAGCTTGGCAAATTTGAAATGTCAATGTACGGTGCCAGTACTAGGACAAGACTGGGCCGATTTGATCGCTGATATTGCTCCAGCAACATTGGCCGACTTTTGGCTGCCAAGAATCGTCCAGTACTGGGGCGTGTTTTCAGTACAGGCGATTCGCACTTGGGATATATATCTAAGATACTCAACAGGATGAATATCTGGATATTGAGGATGAATATATTTTTTTGACTATCTAGATATTAAGTTTGAATATCCATTTTTCTCCGTGTTAAAATCCCTTAATATTACTTTAAATTCCATGAAATCTAGTAAAATCCCTTGAATCCCTGCAAAATCCTTAAAATTACTTAAAATCCCATGAAATCTTATGAAAATTTTTTGAAGTTTACCAAAATCAATTTATACTCCTTAAAATTATATCTATTTACTCAAAATTCCATGAAATTACGTCAAATTTTTTTTAAATTCTTGAAATTTAAATATATTTTCAGCAAATCCTTCAAAATTTCTGCAAATAAATGTCCTTAAAATGACTTAATATCTGATAAAATATTTTTAAGTTGTTCTAAATTACTTTGAATTTCCCAAAATATAATCAAATCCCATAAAATTACTTAAAATACTTTAAAATCCAATTAAATATCATAAAATGCCTAAAAATCTCTCAAATTACTTAAAATTCCACAAAATATATCGTCCAATCCCATAAAACTACTTTATAATCCCATAAAATCTCATATAATTCTGATGGCAACTGATCTGTAAATAGACGAATATACATATTATATTAAGTATTAATATATTAAAAACTGATATAAAAAACACATGAAAAGTTTACTATACTTAATCTTTTTGATTTGTCAAATAATATTCAGTACCCCTGGAGGTATAAATATTTAAAAATATTATTATGCTTCACTAATAATTTAGTTTTCACTCAAAATAATTATTTTTATCACTTTAAATTATTTTGTATCCTCATACAACCTTTTTATTAGTATGTTTATTTTATTATTATTTGTTATTTTAAGAACGAAAATAATCTGAAGATTTTCAAATTCGGTATATTCACACACATTCGCGCAGTTTCTAAACCAATCAGGTTTTCGACAACAATGTGTTCGGTATATTGGTAAACATCTCTTTTTTAAGGTAGGATTGTTTTCGAGACTATAGTATGAATAGATCGCGTGTCTTTCTTCAATGCTTAGTAAACAATTCTTTACTAAGCATTAACGAAACAGGATTTCTCATTTTCTCCCGGCTTTTGTCCTTGTTTTCCAATCATTGAAAAAATAAGACACACCCGACTTCCTTCCAAATTCGGACCTGGTTAGCTTCTTATGTAAAGGCCTAAGAGAAAAAACTTCAAAAGACAGTGCTGATTACATCGCGATTATTTGAGTTATGTATTTCTTTTATAATTTATATGAATTGAAATCACTTTCAACCCTAATACACATTTTGCCAGAATGTTATTCTTGCAAATGTGAAAGAGCGCGGAGAGAAGCGAGCACGCGGATGCCTGCTGATGTGCACGTGATTCCAGCGTGCTGCCGTTTCATAGCATCGACCGGCCCTCCCCTTCCCTTTTTCGTTGACTCCCATCGTGGCATGAATACAGCTGAACAGGTACAACAAACACGGCCGCAATTCATTAGACTTTATATTTCTTATTTCCAAAACGTCAAAATAAATCTCATCTTCCAGATGCTTCTCATTCAATTAATAATGTATTAATTAAGGAAAGAAAAAATGTGTTGATATCAGAAATCCGAGACAATTTTGGTCTATCTATAGTTCTGACTAATATGTTATTGTTTTTGTTATTATTAACATTATTATTACTACTACTATTATCATTATTACTATTATTACTACTACTACTACTACTACTATTATTATTATTATTATTATTATTATTATTATCTCTTTGGTCTCAAGTAAATATTATCGAAGAAACTACATTCTACTTTTTGAATGCTTTATCTGCAACAATTAATACTATCATATGAAACATGACTCACTGGAAGTTTTCATGTTTGCATATGCATTAAAATTAAACAAAATCCGATGACGTTTAATTACCGAATTTATTATCATTATCACTCGCTGCGATTTGTTTACCGTGATTAAATTATCAGCTCATTTTCTTATTATGTATGTACTACCAAGTTACCCACAAAAGATCAGAATTTAAGATAAAGGAATATGAAAATCTCGAAAATCAAGCAATTTCACTTGTTTCATATCAAATCTTGTCCTTTGTTGATATAAAAAGATGTCTTTGTTCTTAATCGTATGGAGTTAAAGGACATTGCCCCGAACAAGTCATTCCATGCTTAATATTTTTCCTCAAACTGTAGACTGACTTTGCTCGTTCTATTTCTGCATTTACCAAGTAAAAAAAGTACTAAAATTTATGAATTTTAGTACTTGTTTTTAGGGAAAAAGTATTAATAAATTGAAATTGATGCCACTGAATAGAAAATATAACATTAGAAGTAGATTTATATAGAATTATAGAGATTGTAGAACATATATATGAAAGATTAAGCATAGCCTTCAAGTTTGGGTTTCTTGTTGTTGATCTTTTTCGACGAGCATGTGTTTTTTGGATGAGTCACTGTATTTCCGTTTTATTCATAGGTATAACTAGAATAGTCTAGTGTCTAATGAATTTACCGTTGCTATAAGAGTTACGCAATATTTAGGAACGGAATCGAGAAAACCACACAACACAGACTGCGCGGTGTACATAATCAGGGATTTTTTCCTTAATTCATGCAAGCTCTAAGACACATATAAATAAACTGAAAATGATTAGAAGAACGGAAATTCTTAATTAGGTCAAACAACGAAGAGACTGTAAGATCCAACAAGTAAATAAATGTAATGAATGTAAATGAATGAAAAATAGTAGTTTTTCACCTATTTGCATTAAAAAAAAAATGATTTTCTACATGCTCAATTTTTAAATATCTCTGCTCAGGATATTTCAATTTTAGTGATATAATCTTTAAAAAAATCTTGAGACTATTTTCGTTTTCAAAAAGATTATTAAGACAAAGATGAATTCAAATTTTACAGAATTTATGAAAATTTTATGAATTTTCAAGGGATTTTATGATATTTATTCTGATTTTCAGAAATTTTAAGGGATTTCATGGAATTTTATATAATTTTAAGCAGCTTTAACATGTTTCATGTTTTATAAGATATTCAGTAATTTGAAAAACATTTATTTACAGAAATTATAAAGAATTTGCTGAGGTTATATATTGGATTTTCATAAATTTTAAAGAATTTAACGAAATTCCATGGAATTTTGAGTAATTTTAAGATTTATAATGAGACTTTATGAAATTTTAAGTAATTCTAAGGAATTTTACGATGTTTTATGGGATATTAAGTAAGTTTAAAGACTTTAAATAGATCCAATAGATTTGACAAAATTTCAATGGATTTTCAGAAATTTGCAGAGATTTAATGACACTTTATGGGACATTGCGAGTAATTTTAAATAATTTTAAGAAATATCAAGTGAATTTACAAAATTTAAAGGAATTGCACCAAATAAAGACATTTTAAAAGACTAATTTAAAAATAATCGACATTTTAAGGAATTTGATAAAACTCATGAAGATTTCTGAAATTAGATAAAGAATTAAAAGATTTTATATTTTAAGAATTAAAAATTCTCAATTATTTTTTCTACTAGCAAAAGCTATGCTAGTATTTTTAAATAATAAGTGTCTCCTGAAAAAAGAAACATGATCTCAAAAGTCTTATTTCGCATAAAAAAATATTTACCAAAAAAGCGCAAGCGAAACTCTCACCTTTGATTTTGATTTTCAAGTTCAAATACATCTTTTTCATTTATCTTTTATTTGCGTATTTTGTATTTTTCATATATATTTTTATTGCAGTCATATATTTCATTCTCATTCTCATTTTTATTGTAATTTTATTTTCAAATAAAGTAAGGTCACGAGTATCGTGATATGATAAACGTTCAATAAACCCAGTGATTATGCAATAAGGATCAGGTCAAGGCTAATATTTAATTGCATCATATACCGGTTCTCAATATCTCAATATATAAAAGATATGTGGATTTCGATCGGTCAAACATGCAATTATTATGCATCGATGCAAAATATTGGCCTTCGCTAAAAATACCTTTCAAGTTGTTAAACCCATGAGTTTATCAATTATCGCTTCTGCCAAAGATATTCTTTAGCTACTGTTAGTCTTCTCTGCTATTAGATCAAATAAACATCGCAAGGTAAACTTCACTCTAAAAAAAGAAGAATGTTTTCATTCTCAATATTCTAAAATCGTCAGTAGATGAAAACATTTCACATAAGACTTATACAAAAATAAGAGGAATAAGAAGAAGAAAATTTATAAAAATAAATACTCAATATTTTTGTAACAATAAAATTACTGGAGTATTGAAATCTCCTTTTTTAGTTCTAGACCTGACCTTATGAATGGCTAACAAGTGGGGCAGGTCAGGGTTGTCAGACATTAAGATTCCTACTTCTGGACGCGTTTTACATTTTCTGTATTATTTTATCAGAATTTTATTATTATTATCTACTTATCTACCTACTTATCCGACCTAATTTTTATTTTATTTTTATTTGAGGCAAGCATTATGATAAATCAGAAAAAATTGGAGGAGGCCCTAGAAAACTAAAAATAAATAAATAAATAAAAGAGGCTCTAAAAACCAAATAAATATTAAATACGAATAAATATTAAATACCAGATTAAACGTTATAAGTCATAGATAATTAATCAATGCAAGAATAGAAAAAGTAGCCAGCAAGGATTTTTGCAAAATGATGAATTTATAATAATTTTGCAATATAATGAATTTCTAGATCTTTTAAGACATCAACAATCAATACTATTATTGTTGTTGAATCACAACACATAGAATTCAATGCGTGTTCTGGAACACGACAAAACAGTTGTTGCACGCGTTTCCCGAGTGCTCGATTAACTTAGCTTATCTCCCCTCTCTTTGATCATTCCTCCAGCAGCTGAGTATAAAAGTCCAGGTCTGTTTCTGCGACGATTTAGTACGTCACGCGCTAACATTGAAAGTGGTTTTGTGATTTCAAGTTTCACTTCCAAAACAAGGAAGTGCGCATATTTCTCAGTTCGGAAAACAAACAAACTTTTGTTATTGAATTTCCTGCTGAGTCGAAAAAAAGTGATCTCCAAATATTTTACATTAATAATAAAAATTAAAGATATTTCCGCTTGAGGGAGGAATATTAATCTCGTCATCATGCCTGTTGAAGTTGCCCCAATTTCTGCACCCGCACACAAAACACATTCTCTGTACAATAGGTAATGTCACATTTTAATTTAATTTTAATGATTGGGTTGAAGTTTCAGATTTTATTTTATTTTATCTTTATTTTATTTTATATTTATTTGATTAAGAATATCAAATTTATTTTATTTTTATTTACTAACATAAATTTACCTGACGTTGCTGGGGATTTTTAGAGATTTAAAGGGATTAAAAAAATGGTTCAAGGATTCTAAGAGATTTTATTTGATTTTAGTAATTTATGGATTTTTAAAACTGGTCAAAAGAGTTATCAAAACGATTTTCATATATTTTTGTCGATTTCAAGAGGTTTCCAGTTTTTATAGGGAATTTAATTGAATTTCGAAGGAATTCAAAAGATTTTCAACAAACAAGCCATTTAAAGTGATTTTAATAAAGTAAAAGGAATTTCGAAATATTTTAAACGATTTCAGAATATTTTTAATTATTTTAAGAATTGAAAAAGAATTACAAAGATTTCAAGGGATTTACAAAAATTTTCTAGCTATTTAAAATGTTTTTAAAAAGGTAAAAAAAAATAAGATTAAAAATGTAAAAGAAAATTTAATTTTTTTAAATCCTAAAAATCTCTTAAAATCTTTTAAAATACCTTAAAATTCTATAAAACGCTATGAAATTCCTTAAAATACAAAATACTAGAACGGTGACCAATATTTTGATGATTTATATATATTATCGAAACCACGGAAAAAATAACAAGAAAAATTACAGGAAGATTGACAGGATTCAAATAAATTGATGAATTCTAAATTATTTCCCTGTCGTTTTTGCAAAAAAATAACTTGAATAATATTATAGAATTTTAAATAATTTCTAAAGAAAATTTATATGATTTTAAGAAATTTCAAAAATTTTAAGAAATTTAAAAATATTTTAAACTATCAGATTTATTTATTTATTAGATTTAAAAATTGGTTTGAAGTTTCAGACGTCTAGTCTGATGATTTTTTTTACATTTATTGGAATAATACCAAAAAAAATTTTTCACTGTTTCCAAAACCCAAAATTTTTATTTATTTACTAATTGGAGCAATTTTAGAGAATTCAGAGAAATTTTCAAATGATTTTGAATAATTTTAAGGAATTTCAAGGGATGCTAAGAGATTTTGATTGATTTTAGGAATTTAAAGGGATTTTTAAAAGAGTTGAAAAAAGTTATCCATAGATTTTTTTTCAGAGTTTTCACAAAAATTTTCTAATTAGAATAAATACTTTAAAATTTCTTAAAATCATTGCTTAAAATGTTTTGAAATCCTTTAAAAATTTGTTAACTCTCTTGAATTCTTTTGAAATCTAATGAAATTCCTTGCAACCACTTATCACTAAAATCTCTTGAAATACCTTGAAATTCCTTAAAGTCACTTAAAATCTGATAAGAGACGTCTAAAACTTAAAAATTTTTCTTTTAAATTTTTAATCTTTTTAAAAAAATTTTAAATAGCTAGAAAATTTTTGTAAATCCCTGGAAACCTTTTTTTAATTCTTTTCCAATTCTTAAAATAATGAAAAATATCCTGAAATCGTTTAAAATATTGCGACATTCCTTTTATTTTATTAAAATCACTTTAAATGAATTAAAATGTATTGAAAATCTTTTGAATTCTTTCGAAATTCAATTAAATTCCCTATAAAAACCGGAAACCTGAAATCTAACTGAAATAGATAAAAATATCTGAAAAATCCTTATGATAACTCTTTTGAGCAGTTTAAAAAATCCTAAAATCAAATAAAATCTCTTAGAATCCTTTAACCATTTTTGAAATCCCTCAAAGTCTTTTTATCCCTTAAAATTTCTCAAAATAAATTTTTTAAAATCCCTTGAATTTTTCTGAAATCCTTTAAGATTTTGATATTCCTAATCAATTAAATCTAAAAATAAAATAAAATAAATTCGTCAGACTAGACGTCTGAAACTTCAACCCAATATTCTGAATATTTTGCCCTGTCCTATTTTGTCTAAAGTTGGAATCAATTAATTAATGACTAATTTTACTTTCAGTGAACCGAAAATGAACAAGCTGTGCCGTCAGCTGTCAATCGAGAGTCCTTGTGTGACAGGACGAGACTGCGTCTTCAGTTTTGATGTTCCGGTACCGGACGTTCCATCCAATGGAGCCAGGATACGAGTCGTCTGTGCTGGAGCCTGTTATCAACCAAAACGTTCTCCAAGTCTCTCCAGCCTGAATTCCGCATCAAGTGGAAGTAGTCTAGCCACAGAAATGTCCGTCGAGGGAGACTTTCCACATATTTTGCCCCATTATGGAGTCCGCGACGCAGCTCTTTTCCCAGGATATGAAGTTGCAGGAGTCATAGAGTCTTTGGGCTCAAGTGTACCAGAAGATTCCGATTATCAGGTTGGCGATAGAGTCATCCTCTATCCATACTATGAGGGAATCCCCAACGGGTACGTCGAGTACCTGGTAGTTCACGATCTCAAATTTCTCATCAAGATCCCAGACGCAATGCCTCTAAGTGTTGCAGCCATGCTTCCAGCAGGTGCTCTACTCGCTATGAACACAGTCTTTGAAGCACATGCACATGTGGAGGATTTGTTGAAGGAAAGAGGAGAAAACAGCGTTTGCAAAATTCTCATTGTTGGTACCGGCGGTCTGGCTCTCTGGGCTCTAAGAATCGCGGCTTATCATTTCACTAACATGAAGAATCGAGTAGCTATTGCTGTGGCTACTCTCAAGGACGATGGGCTTCTTCTTGCACAGGAATTCCAACGGTATGTCCTTTGGTTATTTTTAACTCTTCTTTTGCATCTGTAGATTGGAAAGGTAGAAAATAGAACAGATAGTAGAGTAGATTGTAGGGTAGACTTTACCTATGAAAAGAAAAAAGTTTTAAAAAAAATTCTATAATGTGCTTCCTCTAGTACTTTATCTTGCACCAGCACTTGTACCATTGATTTATTTACACCAATATTGCACAATGCATGTGTTTACCATATTATCAAGGACTTTCGTTTTCAATTAAATATATTGTGCAGGTGGAAATGGAAATCAACAATACGTTACTCAACATCACTGGTTCAAACAGCTCAGAGATTGTCATAAAAAGTCTCATCAAAAACATAAAAATAAAATTAGAAATACATAAAATCTTCCTCTGAGATTCGTATTTTGCTATCCAAACAAATAGTCTTATCTCCATCAGATAAAAAAAAACAGGGAAACCCAAGTCCTCTGTTTAATTACCCTCTTCAACAATTTATACTCGGTAAACAGATTCCCGACTTCTGGAATTAGCTATCTCCAAGACTTGGAAACCAATCCATGTAGAATTGCATATGATTTATTTACCAAACAGTCTTTATCCTGTTTACAGAGTGAACGTGGTACAATGGAGCGAAGATCTCTACGAGAAGCAACTGATTGAGCGCACCTTGGACGCCTGCCAGGGTCCAGTGGACGTAGTAATTGACTTTGGAACAACGTCTCGAAGTCTCCATCGTAGCCTACAATGTCTAAGCAAAGGTGGAGTGGTCTTCGTCATAAAGGAAGTTGCAGACAGACTGCTTCCAAAATTCAGTAGACGAGCTGATGAGAGACAACAAAGTATAAAGCCAGTGGAACCCGGAACCCTGGAGCAGCTCAGAGAACTCGTTCAACTAGTAGCATCAGGCGAATTGGAACCACCGCCTCATACAGTCTATCCAGCGGAGGAAGCCATGGACGTGGTTCATAAACTTTGCCATTCAGAAATCCAGGGCAGAGCCATTTTGCGTTTCTACCCGGCTGATTAAAGAGCCAGCTCTTGAGGAGCTTCCTTGTTCGCACGACGGGACGTCCTGATGACGACTGTTTCATCCCCGCGCAATTGCGCTTTGCGAGTTTGATTCAGACGATGATCACGCGTTATTCAATAAGTCTCATACTCGCCACGGTTTCTACTTCGAGCAAAGTAATGTCAATGCTAGTCCATGGTTCATGGCCTCGATTAATCGACTATATCAGGATCCTGTATCCTGTATCGTTCTTGTATCCTTAACCAAACTAGGAAACATCGCTATTGCAAGCCTTCTAGCCAATAAGGCCTTGAAGCTCTTGAATTTATCAAACTTATCCATTTTATACAATTTTGTATCTCGAACTGAAATATTCCAGAATCCAGTGTTAATCGAGGTTGTGGCCCATCGTTCGAGGTCAATTAAGTTAAAAGAACAGATCAAATGTTACGAGAGTAGTTTGAGATAAAAGATCATTGACAGGAATGATAAGTAAGTAATGGATAAGTAATGAATAATGCTTTTGTTTAAGAGCGTTGGACCCAAGTGGTTCAAAATTCCATTCTTCATTTTCTTTAACAAAAATTGTAGATAAATATTTTTTCGCTCTGTAGCGCTAATCCCTTTTCCAATATAAGACTGTGTGCAGAGCGAAAAAATATTTAGCTTCGTTACTTTTTGCGTAAAACGAAGAATTAAAAATCTGACTTCAAAATTAGATATTTTCATTTTACTTAAAAAATATTTGAATTAGATATTTTCTAACTCTGTACGCATAGTTCTAGTTAAAAATTGATTAATTCTACAGATGGAAAAAATTCTAAATTTAATATTTGTTGAGTAAAATGAAGAAATCGAATTTTTAGATTAGAACTTGGCCCCAACACCCTGACGGTTTCTTGAAATCTTGAAATTTGGAAATATTGAAATCTTGGCTCCAACAACCTTAAATCAGAGAAATTTATATTAATTTCAATTTGACATAGCGCTTTATTTGTTACAAGTAGATGATGAGTTGAGATGAAAGAAGGCATTTGGTTTTGTCAAATTGACTATAATTTCGTTTAATGAAGGATTTTCACTGGATGAGTGTTCTAATTTTAATATTGCGAGGTTAATCGAGGTTTCACCGTGACATTATATGTAATGTTAATCTTAGTACGTTTTTGGACTTGGATTGTTGTTCGTCGAGACATTGTATTGAGAAGTAAGATGATATAAAAAAAGAGAGGACAAATAATGTTCATTACTGCATTTAGGCTATTATATAACAGAGATATTAACGAAGGCCCTGTGAGAGGTAAAATGAGTCACTTCTCGTTGTTCACCTTATAGATCAGTATTTTTTTTTAGTTAATAATTTAAGTCGAGCTGTTGAAATTCTACAACCGATTGATTATGATATAATGTGCAAATGCTTTATATCGCAGTTCTTTAACATTACTGTACCTTGAAAGACTGTTCGTTTATTTAAACGCTTTTATTATTATTATTATTATTATTATTATTATTATTATTATATTACTAGACGATAGTGTAGTTCTTAAGCACACGTCGCATTATTTGTAATTGTAAGGACAGTTACGGCAGTGAATGTATTATATCATGTATTGCAATATAGTGACTATGATTTTTTTAAATTGTCTTTTCAAGTTCATTTCAATCCTTCCTGAAAATATTTAGATTGCCTTTAAACAAAGAAACTACAAATTTGTTCACTTTTCAAAATTTATATTAAAATTCAGTTAAAATACAGTAACACTGATGGGATTTGTACAATTAATTAAACATAAGATATAAAATAAGTTTTGCTTACAGAAAAACTAACAACGCATAATTAAAGACATATTTCATCCTAACGAAATTAGTCACAAACTTTAACGACTTTAAAACTATTTTTGGAAAAATTTCTAGAGTAATTTAAAAATATAGATATATGTGCAATTGGAAATAAAAAAGCTCTTGTTGTAAAATATTCTTTTCGCTTAGCGCTAAATAGATCACTCAAGCCGATTATATCACAGACAGTATACAAAACATTTCATACATAAAATAATGGACATTTTTTCACGAAAATCTCAAAAGATTATCAAAATTTAAGAATAAATATCCCAGTTACATTTACAGATGCATAAAGTTTTCTAAAAAAAATCATTTAAATGCAAAAAACACATTAATATTATATTGAGACGTAATAAAAAAAATAAAGGGTCTAATTACAATCAAAAAATATAAATGATAAGGATATCTACATAATTATTAAAATTAAATTAAAAAGCATCTAGATTTATAATGCAAATAGATCATATAAATAATAACAAATCTTAATACTTTGGTATTGATACTAGATTTAGAAATATACTTTCATTTGCACTAATCAATAATTATTTTTGATATAACTTTATAGCTACTAAAATAAAAAATACAAATACCGGCTTATAAAAATTGAATTCCCTGTCCAGCGACAATTCTACGTAACTAATGCAATAGTTTCCAAAAAATTAAGCTCTAGGATTTTATCGGCAAGTAGCATGCAGTCAAATCTAAATTGATTTTTGAATTTTATCCTCTTGGTAAATTGTTCAGTAAATCGAACATAAGGATATTTTTAAACTATGAAAATGGAGGCACAGCATTGAAATAGAAAATCCTACGATAAAATTCTTAAAAAAATATACGTATAAAATTTAGTTAAGTAATAATTCCTTTGGGCCCACGTAATTTCTAGGTACATATCCTTTCACGCCATTCCGATTTTCCATTAACCACCATGCGTTGTTTCCTTTTTCATCGTAAGGTCTAATGAGTTTTAGAGCCTGCCCTTTTACAACTGACATCGTAGCTTCCTGCTCTCCAGTAAAATTAAATAAAGCATAGTAGAACTGCAAAAGAGAATAGATATCCCAGAATAAGCTTTCATATATAACTAGGAAAAGTAGAAAAATATATTATATTAAGTAATATTCAAAAGATTTCAAATAAGATTGAATATGAAGTCGTATGATGAATGAAACTAAAAACTGCATAGTAAATGTTTATTAAAAGTACAGGACGTATAAAATATATAAAAATAAATATAATAGGTAGATAAAAATTAACAATATAAAATTTAAG
Source organism: Synergus japonicus (assembly GCA_900474275.1). Taxonomy (NCBI): domain Eukaryota; kingdom Metazoa; phylum Arthropoda; class Insecta; order Hymenoptera; family Cynipidae; genus Synergus; species Synergus japonicus. The sequence continues at coordinate 15,206 of UCOH01001215.1, forward strand.
AAAACTAAAAAACTAATAAAGCTATTACTATCCTCAAAAATAATAAGCATTTCTAGCATATTCAAGCATAAATCTCCAGACATATTTCTGGAATAGTTTAGAGCGTATTTCTAATGAGTATTTAAAAATATGAATGTTCTGTCATGAATACAATAATTGTGAGTATTTCGTAGTTCACATTTTGATATCACTTACTTTAATGGGTTCGTTGACATTTTGAGAACTGAGAGAACTCGTTGATTCTTCACCGAGATTCATATACCAAGAAGATTGAGATGAACTCATTTCCACCTTGGACTTGGATTCGTTTACTGGAGAATCTAACGACATCAGATCAGGAGTAGGACTTCGATTTGCATTAATTTCAACTCTATTCTCGTTACGTTGTTGAGATTGTCGCAAAGGCTTTAAAATACGACTAGGCAGAAATCCTTTTGTTTTTCCGTCGTCAACGAACCACCTTGAAGTCTCACCAGTGGGATCTTTTTCCTTTATCACAGCAACCCACGTTCCTGCGATAGCAGATATATCCAAAGGTGTGGCCCCTATTACATTCTCGATCACTAAATATAATTTATGCACTGGATAATTATTGCTCAGTGTACACCTCAGTCTCTCTGTTTGAGGAGATAATTTACTTGGTCCTTCTTCTACCTCCGTATTGACTCCGAGTAATTTTATTCGACTTATTTGATTGTAGAGTAAATTATGATTCACCAAAAACGATTCCACAATATTTTTCAGCGAAACTTGATTGGCGGACTGTAAATGGAATATTTTTGGATTATCAATTTTATATTATATAAATTCAAAATATTTGTCATTTGGATTTTTTAAAGATATTTTCAAAGTGCTTGTAAATTTTTTTTTCTTTTAAAGTGCTGGACAGTATCGAATAAATTTCTGGTGGTGAATTATATACCTTAGACAATTGCATGTACTGGTTCATAACTCTTCCACTGAAAAGCTTTCGGGCATTTGCAAATGCGTTGATGCAATGACAAAGTATCTGAGTACTTGCTTGGATAAAAATAGGCAGCTCTTCCTTTAGTTGCTGATGTAGAGCTTCAAAGTTATTTTTTGCTGTGGCTAATTCTTCTTGAACCTAGTAAAAGAAAAAGGAACTTAAGACTTTGAAAATTTAAATCATATTAAAGATTTTGCTAAATAAAAATAATAATATTTACAGTTCGGTTATCCTTGTATTTTTCACTTTTGGATATAGCGACATCGTAATCCAGCATCTTGTGATACCTTTTCGTTATCAATATTTCAGGACCTTCCAGAAGAGTTGTCAAATCATTCAACGGTTTTCTTACCCTCTGTTGTACGCAGCGTTCCAAATCTTTTAAAAACTGTGTTTTGATAACCGCTCGAGCCTTGCAAAGATGATAAATCTCATTATTGGGCGTTCCTTGATGATATTGATTTAATAATTCTGATAACACTTCGCTACATATAATCTCTTCGTTTAAATGGTACACGCATTGCTGAACATCTCTACCTAGTTGTTTCGTGCACGTCTCAACCGATTTAAATTGTTTGGTCAGTTCCTCATATTCTACATCTGGAGTAAGATTAGTAGAGCCGAAAGAGGCTGTAATCATTGCAATCGAACGTGTCGACTTTTTCGTTACAGAGTGCATATTTATTTTGTATATTTTGCGCATTAAAGTTTTATCAGTTTCCCAATATTTCGAAATGATATCTTTTCTGCGTTTAGATTCATTGATGTGCTTCGCTACATCTGACATAACTTTCCATGCTTCTTCTAATTTTAATTTGTCTGGGTGATCATCTTCAGTATTCTGTAAATAATTTTCTTACTAGCATCTTTATAAATGAACTCAAAAAATAATCCAATGATGGATTTACCTTTATTAATTCGTGCAACAATAAAGGATACTTCAAAATTCTTTGAACTGGTTTTATCAAAATCGAGTCCATATCAAAACAAGTAACTTGACGTCGTAATGTCTCGACTCCTTTATTAAACACCGTCATAATGTCCTTATTATCAGCGTACTGCAAAGAATAAAAAGTAAATAACGAAAGATTTAACCCTATGTTATAAATGTAAATAAGGACTAACCTTTTGCAGCAGAATCAAAGCCGCTTCGTGGTTGGTGCAATACTTAACATATGCAGATTGCATTTTCTCCGCCATTTCCACTAAACACGGACCCACAGTTTGCACTTCTTCTTCACGTCCCTTCATAGATTTCAGTATCAAATCTAACAATTCTTCTGCAACTCTTGTAACTTCCTCTATATTCCCAAACAACGTAGCCACATCTACGCCTTTACTTTCAAGAAATGATGGATCATACAAATTAAATGTTTCATACGTAACTTTCAAATCCCTAACGTATTCTTTCTCAGTCAAAACTAATTCCGATATTACATTTTGTCGAGTATCCGCCTTTTTCTTTTTTTCAAGATCTACATCTACATCTTCATCTGAAGTGTTAGATTGTTTCTGTAATGGGACTCTTCCAGGGGCAGGCGCTGGAGGTGCAGGTCTATGAGGCTGTGACAATCTCTTAACTTCCTCAGATTTAGCTGCAGGTTCATCGACCTCTTCATGCTTTCGAATCACAACAAAGTCTTCTAAAGCATCGTGGAAAATTTCAGTTTGAAGTTCAAGTAAAGGAGTTAAATACGAACTTGGACAAGATCCAACTTTTCCTTCTTTATTTTTCACTATGATCCAATCATCGTTAGCTATTTTCACTACAGTTACAATATCGCCTTCCTCAACACTCAGATCTCCATCCATCTGAGCTTCGAATGTATAATCCACCCTAACAGACATCTCAGGCTCGAAGACGTTTTCCTGTTTGGAAAAGTTTTCTATCTTTTCTTCAACAGTAAGAGTCTCTTCTTTCTTTTTGTCACAGTCGACGATAATGTTTACATAAGACACGGGAAATAAACCCTTGACTGAGTCAATTGAACCTTCTGCCCATTCAGAATCGATGTATTTTATCAAATGAACTACTTCGCCTGCATCAAAACTCAGTTCATTTGGAAATTGAGCATTGAAGGGATAAAGAGTTATGGCATATGGTTCTACACCAAGTGGATTTGGATTCTCCTCGTACTGATCATTTTGAGGCTCAGCTTCAGGAAGAGCTGGAGTAGTCAGTGGCAAGTACTCGGGATATAAATCGTAATAACTCGGTGCTGGTTCGTCCATTGAGTAACAAACGTTATCAGTATCTCCAAAATCTTTGTAAATGTGGCCTCCATTTTGTACTGATAGAGGCAAAGAATCTCTTGCAATTGCAGGAATCTCGTCTGTTTCATCTAAATTATCATCATCTATGTAAGTTACGAAGCCTTCAGGAAAAGTACCTTTTCTATTATCTTCTGTTACACCGAGACACCATCCATCCTCAACGATTTCAATAACAGTCACTATTTCTCCTTCTTTAAGATCTAATTCCTCATCGAGTTGTGCCTTCAGATTTGTTTTCACTCTTGCTTTTCTGTGCACTGATTTCTTTTTGGCTGGGTGCTGCAATAGTTAGAATAATACAATTATCAAAGGTAACAAAATACTAATCAAAGATTATAAAAATCGTCACTGGATCGGATTTTTTAATTTTCTATATCACTCATATCACCTTGATCAATGATTTGTTAAGCTCCCATACGTGAGTAATTGGAAAAATTCCTTTTTGGGATTCTAAATAACCAGAATACCAACCGGGTTGCACTTCGCTTCTTCCAACAATGATTTGTCCTATTAGAAGTCAAATAATAATGACGCTAGTACTTCAATTTTAGGGCGTTGGGTCCAAGTTCTAACATCAAAAGTTAATTATCTTGTTTTACTCAAAAAGTATTATAATTAGATATCTTTTCACTCTATAGCGCTTTTCTTTTTTGAACTAGAAGTTTGTTTATAGAGTAAAAAAATATTTCATTTTAATACATTTCGCACGAAAGAAGAAATTCTGGTTAAAAATTAACCATTTCAACAGGGCGAAGAAATATCAACTTATAATATACGTAGAGTAAAATGAGGAAATCAAATTTTGAGGTAAGAACTTGGATTCCACAATATAATATAATATAATTTAATATAATAGTTTGAATAATCGAAAGTTCTTCTTACCTTTTCCAAATGACAGATCACCTGGCTGTTCACCACGAAATGGAGCTTTTGATATAAATAATGTTGCAGATTCATCTACAACTGGAATGTCTACTTTCAATAAATAATTTACTGGAAACTTTCCCATTTGACTGTCGGATTGTCCATAACACCAATGTTTATCGACGACGTTGTACACCTAAGAATTATACAAACCAAATCTATTATGTTTTTTCGAAAAACTTTCTCGTCATTATGGGTGTTGGGTCCAAATGTTAAGCACAAAATTCTATTCTTCATTTTATTCAACGAAAATTATAGATAAATATTTTTTCGATCTGTAGCACTAATATTCTTTCAAATTTAATACAGCGAACAGAGCGGAAAAATATTTAGTTTCGATACTTTTTGCGTAAAACGAAGAATTGAAAATCTAACTTCAAAATTTAATATTTTCATTTACATAAAAAATATTCGGATTAGATATTTTCTCGCTCTGTGAGCATAATTCTAGTTAACAATTGATTAATTCTACAGAGGGAAAAAATTCAGAATCTAATATTTGTTGAGTAAAATGAAAAAATCAAATTTTTAGATTAAAACTTGGCTCCAACACACTTAATGTTGAATTTGTTGAAATAGGATTTAATTTTAATATTATATAATATATTAAAAACTTTATGTTTGCTTTTGAAACTTCTAAGTTTGAAGTTTTTAAATCAAATTATAAATAAAGGAAGCAATAGTGATATTCAAATTTAACTATAAATAAAAATCTGCTCCTCGGACGAAAACAACATATGCTATTTTTTATAAGCTGATAAAATAAATCTATCAGCTTACATACATGAAAACACAGCGAAATATGTACGACAATTTTTTGTATAATAATGATGCAATATAATAGTGTTTAGAAGCAAAAACTAAAACCACTGAAACTGCATAATTTCTCATTGTACCTATATTTATTTATAGATGTTATAGGACAATGAAAAAATCCATAAACAATTTGAAAGTAAACTTTATAGCTTACGTCATTTGAAATTATTAATAATTTGATTACCGAATTGAAACAAGTTATGAAGAAAGAGAATCATCAGCATTTAAAAATGTAAACAAAAGGATACAAATAGAATAAAACATAGGAAATAAGTCAACTTATTTACCAAAAAATAATCTCCTTTGCAAAGGCTCAATTCTCCATGAACTATCGTGAGAAAATCGTGCAAAACCCTTGTTAATGTTCCTGGCTCCATTTTAACTGCTAAAAAATTAACTTCTAAAGTATATATGGAAGGTGAAATCTAAACTCAAACTGGTTTCTTCTTTTCACGAACAAAGTTTAATATAAACTGATGGCACATCGCTCGATGGCGAGAAACTCGTATTGACTCTCGATACTGCATAATTTGACAGATTCTTGTATAATTAACACTACATAGTTTTGTTCCGAAGACCAAAGAAAACTTCTACGTCGTTCGGAATTCTGACGTCTGACGTGTTGCTCCGAAAGCGATATGGACGTATGTACAATATCTTTGACATAGACCAGCAAGAAAAAAAGTCTTTCGTATATAATATTATATTAACATAATAAATTAGACCTATTTACTTATTTTGTAATTTTCTACGCGTAAAACTTGTATAATGTGTAATAATACATAATAAGAAAATAAAGTTTGTAGGGTGTTTGGTGGGAAGATCAGCACACAGCAGACGACAAAACTCTCGACACGTCAGGATTTCTGGCGGGTTTTTCAAATTACCATTAGAAAAATTTGTAAACTACACACTGAATGAAATAGTTTATGTATTCGAAAAACCTTTTTTGTGAAAGAAATAAAAAGACAAAGCAGAAAATAATGAGAGGGGAAGAGAAAGAGAGAGAGAGAGAGCGAATCTGTCTGTCTATTTCACTCTTAGATTTTCTGCATTCTTCTTTGAGTTTTCTGGGTTTTCTGCAACCTTGGATCTTGGAACGGCAAATTAAAACACCCTAAATCATTCAGAAACCTTGCTTTTTGCTCCGACTGCTTTCTGCTCCTCCGATTTTTAAATTGTCTTAATTTTAAGAAATGTCAAAGAAGATTATATAAAAAAAAATATTGTGATACAAGGTCAGTGAGAGGTATTGTTTATTTTCTTACAATTTGTATACTGTCAATGGAATTAAAGTCAAATATCTTTGTTAAAGTTCTAGACGGTGTTTTGGTTAGGTTTTCAATTTAGATCAACATTGTGGTAAAACGTGTTTTTATATATATATATATTTATCTGGTATTATTTTAGAATAGAGTAAAACACGAAATTAAAATTATTTTCAATAATTTATTAAAGACGAATTGATTAGTATCTTAGTGTAGATATAAACGACTGACGTGTTTGATTTTCAGGTTATTTCATTGCGTAAGAATAATTATAAATTATGTACAAATCATTGTTCGGAAAGTTACTTTTTTTGAGTAACTAGTTAAAGTTGCGTTACTTGTAACTTTAAACAAACCGAACGATTTTTAAATCCGAGTCTTTAATCTCTTCCTTTTTTAATAAAAGAAAAATGTAAATTAACTTCACATAAAAAACATATACAAAATATTTAAAGGAACTGCAAAGTAACTAAAATTAAGTTACAAGTTACTGCAAAAGTCGTAATTCAGTTACGTTATATGTAGTTACTTTAAAAAAAAAAAAACTAAGTTACCCTAAAAGTTACAAATAACATAACTTCTTAATAACTTAGTTACTTGTAAGTTGTTACTATCCAACATTGTAGTATAAATTTAAGATAATAATAATGTCCTTAATTTTACAACAATATTTCTCAAAATAATTAAATTACAACGTGTATTTAACTATTTATTTATTTATTTTATTGTCATGACAATTCAAATGATGAAATTAAAATGGCAATTTGTTGATATTGAAAATTGTGATTCTATAACAATATCTGAAAATTCATACATAAATAATACAGGGTTGTTACATGTCAGGAAAAAAAAATTTGTGAGGTAAAAGTCATACAAACGCGAGTAGTTGTCAGGGAAAATTTAAATTGACATTTATGCTAATTATGTTATTTTTGTCGTATTGCGCACATAGATTTTATAGTTTATTTAACAGATTTGAGAAACTTTCCAAGGATTTTGAAGGATTATATAAAGAATTTCCAGGCATTCTTTCAAACTTTTTGAATTTCTAATAATTTCAAGAGATTTTCAATAACTTTGAAAGATTTTAAGAGGATTCTAGGAATTTAAATGAATTACAAGATATTTGTATAATGTTAAAAAAATTTAGTGGCATTTTAAGGCACTTGACGAAATTTTAAGGAATTTTAAAGTTCCTTGTGGAAGATTAAAGGATTTTAAAGACCTTATCAAAATTTGAAGAAATTTTTATTGTTTAAAGTAATTTTAAGAGATTTCTTATGTATCTTCAAGCATTTAACACTTTTTCATGGAATTATAAAGGATTTTAAGAATCTTGGAAGATTTTAAAGAAATTTTAAGGAATTATTAAATATTCCCGTGGAATTAAAACAAATAACAAAAATTATTTTTACTTTTAAAGGATTTTATGAGGTTTTTGTTTCCAAGAATTTTTATTTAGAGATTTTAATGTATTTTAGGGAATTCAAAGTTCCGTATTGAATTTTAAAGGATTTCACAAGATTTTTATGATTTTTAAAAGATTTTTTAGAATTTTATGAAATTTCAAGAGGTTTTGAAAAATTCTAAGAATTTTGTAAAAATTTAAAGAAATTTTTTCAATTTAAAAATGCTTCTAAGGAATTTAAATATTTCTCTTGGAATTGAAAAAAATTTCAAAAATTATTTTTGATTTTTAAAGGATTTCAAGAGATTTATATAATTTATAAACAAATTTTGTGAAATTGTGAAGGATTTCATGGAATATTAACAGATTTCAATAAGTTTCCAATACACTGAAAGCTCGATATGAGTCCCCTATATTTCTGTAATTCTGAGAAGTTGGGTTGCTCCCAAACATAGAAGAGGTAAGCTGAGGAGTCGAGAAGTGAACACTGGTACATACGCCGCTGACTTACAACCTACACGTTCCCTTGATATGTGTCCGCTGACAGAAATATAGGGGACTTATATCGAGGTTTCACTGTAATTTTAAGAGATTTTGTCGCATTGTAAGAGATATTAAAGTTCCTCGTGGAAGTTTGAAGTATTTCAAGAATTTTAATAAATTTTGATTTTTTAACAGTGATTTTAAGGGATTTTATTGAAAATCTTTATAATAATTTTTAATATATTAAATATTCCTCGTGGAACTAAAACAAGTAACAAAAATTATTTTTTATTTTTAAAGGATTTTTGGAGGTTTTTGTTTCCAAGAATTTTTATTAATTTTAGGGAATTTAAAAGTTGCTTATTGAATTTTAAAGGATTTCACAAGATTTTTATGATTCGTAATAGATTTTAAAGAAGTTATGACATTTTATACTTTTATAGGATTTCAAAAATTATAGTAAAATTTCAAGGAATTTAAAGACGTTTTTAGGAATTTAAAGACGTTTTTAGGAATTTCAAAAGAGTTCAGCGAATTTTAAGGGATTTCAATAAGTTTCCAATAATTTAAAAAAAAATTTTCGTAGAATTTTGAAGTATTTCAAGAGTTTTTTAAAAGATTTTGTAGGATTTTGAAGCATTGTAGGAAATTTTAAGAGATTTTTATGAATTTTAAAAGATGAAATGAAAAAATTTAATCTTGTGGCCACCCTGTAATAAATAAAATATTTTTTAAATTTCAGTTTCCTGGTTGAAATTCCGGTATGAGCAACGTTCATGGTGTCAAATGCGATGATGGTTCTAGAGAACAACGTTTGAAAGCTGAACTTGTAAAATGTTCAGGTGATTGCGGTTTAGCAGCGGTTAATGGGTTAATCTTAGGTAAGCTGTTTTATTTTTGAAATATAATACTTTTAAGAACAATAATTTTTCAGGCCTCAATAATAATATACTATATCTTGATTTCAGGTGTAGCTATTCCGGCGATTACATTTCATTATCTTCCGAAGTATGGATTCTTAACGTACTTTCCTTTTTACTCAAAATGTTTTATTGGGGGTATGTCTGTAATATTAATGCCCTATTCTTTGTGTTATATTTCTAAAACAAAGTGTGAAGAAAATATTAAAAAACTATTTGCAGAACACAGAGAGAACGAACTTGAGGAAAAAAAAGAGATACAAAAAATATCACGCTTAAAAAGATTATTACTTAGTTTCACTTGAATTATAAAATGCAGTGCTTTCGAAAGCTTGTTCCCATAATACGAGATAGCCTTCAGCCCATAGTATTTTCAATTTCGCCAAGACGGGTTTATAAACTACCAAATATCATCTCGAGATTTAATCATGAATCTGTGCCTCTCGATATTGAAGAAACTGAAGAGACAGAACAAGAGAGAACTGAGTATCAGGCATTGGCGAATAATTATTTAGGGACTGTCGTTGGTAATCATCGAGTTTTTATAATACAGCCTTATATAAAATGGGGGCCTGATAAAGTAAGGAATACTACACCAGAATTACAACTGGCTGAAGCAGAAGCTCTTGTTGAAACTCTACCTGGTTGGAAAGTTGTTGACAAGAAATGTGTGCCTTTATTGACTCTTCAAAGAAGACAATTAGTAGGCTCTGGTGGACTTATCGAATTAAAAAAAAGAGTGCAAAGCAGTGATTATATTACAGCTATATTTATTAGCACAAATATGTTGAGACTTGTGCAAATTAGTGAATTAGAAAAAGAATTCGGATTGCCAGTTTTCGATCGTTATTCCATTGTCATACACATATTTAGATTGCATGCTAAAAGTCCCGAAGCTAAATTGCAAGTGGCTCTTGCGGAAATTCCTTACATTTGGAAGAAGATGATCGAGGCTCAAAATGTCCTTGGAAAAATAAATTTGGAAGAAAGTAGAAAAAGGTTACTTCAAGGACGTCAAGGAAAACTGAGAAAAGCCTTACTGAAAGTGCAAGAACGTCGTCATATGGTAAGACAAAAAAGAAAATTTTGTGACATACCGAGTGTGGCTATAGTTGGCTACACAAATTGTGGGAAAACTTCTTTGATTAAGTCTTTAACTGGCGATGCATCATTAATGCCGAGAAATCAGTTGTTTGCTACTCTGGACACAACTGCCCATGCAGGTTTACTTCCTAGTAGAATGAGAATAGTTTACATGGACACTATAGGTTTTATTCAAAATGTACCTGAAGCTTTGCTCGCCCCTTTTAGAGTGACGTTGCAGGACGCAATTGATGCTGTAAGTGTAAAAAAGTTTTTTAAATTTAATTTATCTTAAAATTAAATCACAATACATTTTGCTTCTAAAGTAAAATTCTTTTAGGACTTAATAATACACGTTTACGATATCAGCCATCCTGATAAAGAGGCTCAAGTTGATCATGTGAGGGCTACTCTGAAATCCATTCTCCTTGAAAGTCGGCCGGTAATCGAAGTAGCAAATAAATGTGACTTAGTAGAAAAAGGCACTATTCCTAAAGATACAATAGCAATTTCGGCGAAAAAATTAACAGGTGAAACTTATTAAAATATTTGCAGATATTGATGTAATAATTAAGGAATTCACATTAATCTGTATTTTTCGTTGCTTGATCTACAGGTATCGATTTTCTGAGCAGAAAAATAGAAGAGAAGATTTTAAGTACTACAGGTCGAAAGCATATAAAAATGAGGGTAGCTACAGGAAGCGAAGCTGCTGCTTGGTTGTACAAAGAGTTAACAGTGACGAATACGGAACCGGATCCCGAAAATTTACAATATATGTACATGGACGTTTTTGCTACAGAACTTCAGTTGCACAGGTTCAGGCGATTTTTAAAGCAGTAAAATTTTATTTTTACATAATACTTTTGCACACATTTATTTCATAGATTTAGATTCAAAATAGTTAAGTAAATAGCAAGTGGAAACAAAACAAAATTGATAAAAGAAGGTGTTGAGTTTTACTGCGATGCTCAAATATTTTTACAAAGCTGTCAAATAATGTGATTATGTATTTAATCTGGAAAAGATTGTAGACCGTACAATATTGCACAATCTGTTTGAATCTAGAATTTGTTTTTCTTTGCTAAACTGCAAAAAATTTCTGAAACAATATTTCATCTTCTGTTATTTTGCTGGTGAATATAAAATGAATAAGTGGGTGGAGTAATGAAAATGATATCTCGTTATCAATATGCGACGTTGCAATAAAGGAAGGCATATAGAGAAGACTGCAGAATGTATTAATTCAGTTGCAAAAGTTCTTGCGAGGAGTGTATCGTATTATTAAACTTAACTTGAGTGAATTTTTACAGAAATCTGCAAGTTATCAGAAAGGTATGAAAATTCTTTATTAAATCATTTAATAGTTTGTATCCATAAAGAAAATGTTTAAATGTTTGATATACGAGGAATTCACTCAAAAAAAATTTCAATTCTTGAATAACGAGCACTACGATTCAAATTTAGAGTAAACAATTATAATTGGCTTGTTCCTTGATTTTGTCGGCGACAAAAATTCAATTACAGGTCCATGCGTTGATTTCTGCATCCTCTCCGGATGTTCATGTTCCCTATCACTGTCACTAAAGGAAAATTAAACGCCTCTATATCACACAATTTTACCAGAGAGTATTTGATATAATGGATTTTTACTCAAAGTTAAATTATTTTCAATTTAAAATTGTTTTAATCTCGACATTCGATTTTCTAATTTTATTCAACAAATATCATAATTAGATATGCTTTCGCTCTATCGCGATATTCAGTTTTTAATTAGAATTATGAATATACAGAGTGAAAATGTATAATTTTAATATTTTTGTCTTAAAATATTACTTTTATATTAAAACCCTTCTTCTCTCTCCATGCTATCAAGAAATTATCAATTTCGCTTTTTTTTCCAACAAGAATTAGCGTCTAATCTTTTTTCTCTGCAGATTTTTAAGAGTTTTTGACAGTTTCCTCGTCTTCCATTCCATTAGCCTCCACTTCAAGTATGAGCTTTTGGAATATAGTTTTGAGAATTCTGATTCGACTCTTGAGGCACTCCTTATAGTGTCAACGAAATTTAGGGTTGACGTTTCAGATCACCAGAGAAAAGAATTCTTTTTCTTTTGTCGATAAAAAAAAAGAAAAACTTAATGTCCAAAGGTTCGCAGGTCAATCGTTTCACGCTGCGAGGGCTTCGTGTGAAATTAAATCGGCAATGTGATTCGCTTGATGTACGCTATAAAGATAGTAATCTCGTATGTCCTGCTCGTCTGTGTCGGTAACATCAAAGAGAATGAAAAAAATTCGAACCCCCCTATCTCTTTAGGTAGAATCTATTTCAAGAGGCAATCGTGCACTCTTAAACAATTTTTTTACGTGACAACTGACAATCACAAAAAAGATGCGAATATATTAAAATTTTATATAGCAAAATTATTCCAAACAATTATATGGTATTGTTTTATTTAAAGAAAGGATCTATTAAGGGCGTTGGACTCAAGTATTAAGCTCAAAATTCCATCCTCCATTTTACTCAATGAAAATTATAAATAAATATTTTTTCGTTCTGTAGCGCTATTCTTTTTTTAAATCTAAGACTGCGTACAGAGCGAAAAAATATTTAATTTCGATATTTCTTGCATAAAACGAAGAATTCTAAATCTAACTTCAAAATTGAATATTTTCATTTTACTTTAAAAATATTTGAATCAGATATTTTCTCGCTCTGTATGCATAATTCTAGATGAAAATTGATTAATTCTACAGGGAGAAAAAATTCTAAATTTAATATTTGTTGAGTAAAATGAAGAAATCGAATTTTTAGATTAGAACTTGGCTCCAACACCCTGAAAAGCATCTGATACTTTACCATAAGAGCAAATTAGTTAAACCCATTTTACATTCATAATAATAAATACTTTTAGACAAATAAGAGTCAATAAACCTTCGTCTACAGGAGGTGAAGGTTTATTATCTATTTATAGCTAAACATATTGATTATTATGAATGTATAATTTTAAGGGATTTTAAGATATTTTAACGTATATTAATTTTAAAGAATTTAACGAAATTTTATGGAATTTTCAGTAATTTTAAGAGATATAATGACACTTCATGGAATTTTTAGTAATTTTAAAAAATATTAATTGATTTTGCGAAATTTAAAAGAATTTTCTAAGATTGAGGACATTTATTTAGGACATTTATTTACAGAAATTTTAAAGGATTTGGTGAGATTATATCGGATTTTCAAGAATTTTAAAGAATTTAAAGAAATTTCATGGAATTTTGTGTAATTTCAAGAGGTATAATGGGATTGTAAATGATTTTAGGAGGTTTTACGTTATTTTATATTTTGATATAGGTAAGATAATTATCGGTAAGTTAGGGACCGGTGAAGTTTTACATGGCCTTAAGGCCAGATCCCTACCTTAACGAAATTTTTTTTTTGCAATGATACTTCTACATTTATTCAGATATCAATTTCAAAATTTCTAAAATTGAAGCTAAAGCATTAAGGTACGTTTATCTGATCCTAAATATTGACACTTATAAAAAAAATTTTGCGAAATTTTTTTTTTATTTTTACAAAAATTTAAGACCAGATAAACATATCTTAGCATATTTTCTTTAATTTTGGAAATTTTCAATTTAATATTTCACTAAATGTACAAGTAAGGTTGCAGAGAAAAAAATGTCGGTAAGGTAGGGATCGGGCCTTAAGGCCATGTAAGACTTAACCGATCCCTATCTTACCGATATTTTTTTCTCTGCAACGCTACATCAACATTTATTCACATCATCGACATATAGAAATGGTCTGCGGGACGCTGTAGGAAAGCGCGTGATAATGCGTCAGAGAGAGAGAGAGATGTTGCAAAGGGGTGTATTTTTGTCTTTTTCTCGCCGAAGCTAATCGGTTGAGTTCCACCAAGCTCCACCCACCGAAAATGCTCTCAACCAATTAACTTCAGCGAGAAAGGGACAAATATACACCCCTTTGCAACTTCTCTCTCTGACGCATTATCACGCGCTTTCCTACAGCGTTCCGTAGTCCATTTCTATATGTCGATGATTCAGATACAAAATTGAAAATTTCTAAAATTGAAGCTAAAGCATTAAGGTACGTTTATCTGGTCCTAAATATTGACATTTATAAAAAAAAATTTTTCCAATACATTTTTTTTATTTTTACAGAAATTTAAGACCAGAAAAACATATCTTAGTATATTTTCTTTAATTTTAGACATATTCAACTTGATATTTCAATAAATGTACAAGTAAGATTGCAGAGAAAAAATGCCGGTAAGTTAGGGATCGGGTAAGTCTTAAATGGCCTTAAGGCACATTATTACACTCAATTGGTATATTAACATTCAAAATAGTGTCACGTGTGTCTTCTTTTGGATTAATTTTATTATTAAATTACAATTACGAAAAAGTATGACAGGAAAAAAATTACATTCCTGTAATTTTGTTCATGTCATTTTTTCGCGAAAACGACAAGAATGAAGGTAAAAATAAATGAACAAAGCTGCCATTTTAAATCCTGTCAGTGGGCGCGAAAAAATATAAGAAAAAATCACAGAAATTTCCTTAGTTTTTTTCCTATCATACTTTTTCGTAAGAGAATCACCAAAATTGAAACGAATTATGTAAAGATAATCCTTTCGCAAAAATTCGATGCATATATTTTTCGTTATTTAAACTATAATCGCTTTTTCATTTCTTTAATAAAACAAAATTCAGGAAAGTCCATCTCCCTGCTTCACCCTGTCCTCCAATCCCTTCAGTCTTCCGAAAAATAAACAAATTCAGACTCTTTCATAAAAACATCTTCACCCCCCTTACTTCTACTGAACCATTTAAAATTAATAATTCGTATTAACATTGCTAAAAAATCAAGCAAAATTAAAACATTTATAAAGTGTACCTAAAACGATTCCTACGTCCCTGAGGTGGGAGAGTGGGGGACCTTGCTCGTTCGCGCAAGTGCGGTGCAGCGACCGGCGGAGCCCCAGTCGTGTCCCGTGAGTCCGGGCAGTAGAACTAGAGGTAGAGTGGAAGCTTTGTGTTTCGCGACGTAAAGGGAGCGCCACAAAATCTCAGTTTTGCGTGGGTGTAGCGGGACAAAACAACCGTGAAATATCTCAGGTGAGCTCGCAACTCAAATTATCGTTCGCGAGATTCTTCTGCTCGGGAGTACAGCTCGGCGAGCTGTCAGTTCGATCGCCATTGCCGGGAATGCGCGCCGCCGCCGGCCGAATTGTGCTCGAATGTGCCATTGCTGCTCGTGCGCGTTTTCGTGATAACGGCTCACCGGTACATCGCGAAAGGACGAAGTCAAGGAACGACCTCAAGAAAGAATTTCGGTAGAGAAGTGGTGGTAAGCACACGCCATTGAGTGATAGTGTCTGGTGTGTCTTGTGCCACAAGCCTCGCCTCGACGTTGTTATCCTCTCCGTTTACTCTCTCTCTCTCGTTCTCTTTCTCTCTTTCCTTCACTCTCGGCACCTCCTGCTCTCTCAAACGCCCACTCTCCTTCTCCCGTGCCCTTCGCCCTCTTGGATCGAGGCTCTTTCGAAAGGGAAGTCCTGCCTTGTAGTCGATGTAGTGAATTTCAGCTTACAATTAACTAATTTCCCCCGAAACTCCGTTCTGTAATCCCTTATTGTATCTCTCTTATTGTAAAGCTTATTTAACTCTTTTTGTTAACCACGTTACCCGGCGATCACGCCTTTTCTCCCCACCCTTGAGCTGTCAACGATCATAACATTCGCGTGATCCATTCCAGGAATTGGAAGCAACCGGTGCTCCGTTTTCATCTCGTGCTCCAAAAGAGTGCAAACTCCACGGATTCTGCCTTGCGTGTTATCGGAGTAGATCGACCACCGGACCGGTCCCAAGGTCCATAAAAAGAACGCGTGGACGACCTCGAAGGTAAAAAGACGGGGCGAGATATCGGCGCCATACTGGCTCACTATAATATTTGGCCCAGGAACTCAGGACGAGTTGACGCGAGAGAAATTGACCAAGGCTCACCTTTATCGATCCTGCCACGCTCCTTTCCTGCATGAAAACGATCTGTCCTGAACTTCAAATCGATCTGCTTGGAGCATCCTGAGGCGGTATTTTTCCTTCGGTTTTCTTAACTCCCTTGGCGGGAATTTTGAATATCTAGCCTATCAGAAGAGGGATTCATCAGACCCTTCCATTTATATTCTTCAGTTTTCCAGAAATATAGATAAAATATAATATAGATCAATTTTAAAGAGTGTCAAAGAGAGTGGAGGCTTCCTTAGTGTCGAGATTGAGAAAGATGGCGAGAATTAGTGAGGGCGGAGAAAATAACGCATAATTTGGTGATTCAGTGAATGTTTTGTTCAACAGTGACCAGTGCATCGAACGTCACGAGGGCAGTTGACACGTTCTACGATAAAGTGAAAGAGAAGGATGGAGGAGTGAGATAGATAGTGAAGTAGATTTTAAGTGAAGAAGAGAACCGAGTGCTTGCTGGGCTGGAAGAGCTGTGTGTGGCACGTTACAAGTTTTGGAATATCAAAAGGAATCCTACGCCATTTCCGAAGGGGAAAGTGTTACTTATTTCCATTTCCAGTTTTCCCAAATACGATTTAAGGATACCTGGTTTTCTCATCATAACAACTCAGTTACTGTGGTATGTAAACTGTTGATATTTACACTATTTCTGTGACTTGGAAACTGATATAAACTATTTGCGAGGTTTTATTTTTATTAACATTCAAGACTTTGGAAATCGATTTATAAATTTGATATTCGAGTTTTTCCCAGGGATCGTTCACTGTAGGAATTAGTGATGCAAGACAAGACTAGAATTTATTGATTCTTGAGTTTATTGCTGGATATTGAAAAATGTTGGCAACGAGATTTTTTAAACATCTTTTGTTTATTATCGTCTCTTTTCGCTGTCGACCGGAGACTGTTGTCTGATCTGAACATAAGCTATTGACGAGTTTATCGTAGGAAGGAAATGTAATAAAAATAGGATGCATACCTGAGTTTCATTGCTAGCTAAATCTTCAACACAAATCCGGAAAGAGAAAATAAGGAAACTCCGAACAGAGACACATTTTTCAAGGAAATCGAGTAATATTGAATATTTAGCTGGCATTGTCATAAACAATCAGTTAATACTTTTTTCAACTAAATTTGTCAAATTTTCGTTTACTTTGACAATGTTAGGATAGTTTTTATAATAAAACTATTATTAATGTATGTCAAATTGTTTAAGTGACATTTGGAGCAAAGATAGCATTCAAGGTTATCGTTTGTTCTCTTTTGTTTAATGAGATTAATTTTCTTGTCTTGAAGTTCGATACAAATTATTGAACTTGAGTTTTATTGTCTTGTCTCGGTTGAATGCATTTCTAAGAGGAATCAATGACTTTCCATAGAATCGATTCAGTTTGTGCGTGCTCCAAAAAAATGTCGTGCTTCGTTTTGATTAATTCAAATATAAATTTGAGTATTTGATAATACTTCCTTCTAATTGATAGAGGCGAATCTTGTGTAGAGATTAGTAATGATGTTTTCCGCTTAATGGGACTAAAATTTACATTCTTCTTCCAAGCTTTAGTAATTATACTAAATAGCAATGCACTTTAGAAGTTGTTCTCCCTAATGCTTAGGAATAAGCCAGATCGCGGATGATGAAGTGCATTTGGTTAATTGCCCTACATTTCACATTCAGCTACCTATCAGCCATTTATTTTGGATCGATATTGATTAGAGCTCTTTGCCTCTTGAATTCCTTTACACTAATTAATCTTAGATGAAATTAGTCTTGATCTCGTGAATCTACCGCGTTGATAAAATTAATATTAAAGTTAATATTGTAAAACTTAAATATTTAAACGTAATATCAGTAGCGTAAACGCAGTGATATAGAAAACATGAAGTTTTTATGATATGGCCTTCAAGTCTAACGGAGATCTAAGAATTGTTGCAAGTGTTGCAAGAACGTTTTGTCCAGTAATAATTGTGCTCTCACCTCACTGAGCAGAGTTCCATTTATAGTACAATAGAGCAAGACAATTTTTTAAAGCTACAATATTCTAAGCTAGAATATTTTATACATGTATAATTAACATATATGTATAATTGTATATTCATACCAAAAAGAATTAGGATTTTGCTTTTTGGTCCATTCAGGTTTACGAAGTATAGATAAGAAATTTAACAAGTTTAGTTGGTAGTTAAATCTTTATAAAATGTATAAAAGTTCAGATAAAACAATCTATTAATAAGAGTGAGTTACATTCGCATATAAATATTTATTTAATTCAAGAACGAGTTCTTCAAAAGCAAATTATATCAATATGAAATATATTTTTCTTGTTTCCATTATGGGTGAAAGGACGTGGACGAGGATGTGGACGTGCTATTAAGATAACAATGCAAATAATTAAAGTTGTTTTAAAAACGTATAAAATTGATGGTAGTTTCATGTTTAAGCAGAATATTATTTCCTCTCTTTGTTGCATATTTTCTCATAACGGCCTTCAAAGGTCGTAATCGTCATGCGGTTAGCCACAAAAATATGCAATTTAAAAGCTTCCTACGGCATTCTAAATAACAATAATTACTATACTAATTCTAAACCATATACAAGAAATGATAATTTGAATGAATTCACACCTTCGGAGTCTAGCCTACAGTTTGCATTAGTAATTATATAAACTATCTTTGTTTTCTACAATTTGAATGAAAAGTTCATACAAACTAATAATATTGAGTATTTGGAATTTGTGGGTTACTTTGTACAGTATAAAAGAGCAATGCTCTATTTTCCCTTCATCTATACATACATGCCATACCTAAATACCTGACAAAATACTAGCTTTAGGGATTACGTAACATGTTTATTCAGAGGGTACGTGATATTCCTTTACCATTTAAATAAGGGTCGTTGGTCGATTCTTTGAAAAAAGAACCTTTTCTAACACCAGAAACAAAATGATTTTGAAAGTCTTTACTTTTGAATGGAATGTTTGTTTAAGCAAAATATATAGTTGAAGGAAGGAATCTCTCGCATAGTGGAATTTCATAATTCTTTATTTGATTAGCAAATGTGTCATGATTCTATACAGATATTTACCTAGAAAAATGTACCATTTTCTAACAGATGTTGAGTAAAGTTTATTTAGAGAATCTTATGCTATCCGTTTTATGAGTTAAGATGACTGCTTTTAAAAAATTCTATGGATGTACATATGTTCCTTTCCTTTAGCTGCATTTAAGTTGTTTTTCTAATTCTTTTATCTTTTAAAAATAATTTTCAATTTTGCCTGTATAAATGTTGAGAACTTTAGTCATATTCTAACTTTAGCTACACTGTTGAACAGTTTGTTCCCTGGAATATTAGTTGATTTTCTCAGGAAGTTTGTTCCAACTTAGAGTGTTATTGTCCTCCATTATATCAGTCATTTCGACAGAAGTGAATGAAAGTTTTAATTAAGTATGGGTTATATCACCCAGTTTTAGACGTAACGATATCTGGTTCATAGACGAAAGTCATGTAATTTTGACGGGGTGGTCACAAGTCAGCGATTTTTAACGAAGCACAATATTTGTTTTTTCGAAAAAATCAATTGGAAAGGCTGAAATAGAGCACAATGGAGTACAAATCAAGCACAATTAATCACAATTTCCATTTTCCGGAATTTTAAAATTGGCGTTGCCAACTTCCTGGAGATGTACAGCAACCCTTTCACAGACAAACGATTACGATCGGCATGATCAGCGATGCATGGGTTAATAAGAAAAAGTGAGAGGAAAAGTCTACTTTGTCAAACAATCGATTCGCCTAACGTGTCGCGTCCTGCGTGCAAGGCATTTTGTTTGCAATGACATTTAAATCTGTGATCTCGCGATGGCTAGGCTGGAAATAACGTCCTGTTGTGCAAACGCGAACGTTTTGCTGTCCAATGACGAAACGGGTATAAACTCTATAGTCTGCAGTGTTTCAGTCATTTCAGTGGAGAAACCGTGGTGCACGGAGAAGAATGAAAACGCTGCTTGAGCACGACGCGGTCGGGTAGGTAGGCTGCATGTTCGAGTCCTAGATTCTCGGTTTTGTATCCGTGAGAGAGAGAGGGAGCGAGGTGATGAGAAGTGAGATGGAGAAAAGGATCGACACGAGCCTCGCCGGTCCCACGGACCTCTCAGTGTCCTCAGTTCTTGAGGCTTCACCTCCACGATCCTCTTCTCCAGTCTCACAATCAGTCCCCTTTCTCTCGGCCAGTCGCTGCTCTCCCTCTCCAGCATCCTCGATCTTGTTGTTCTGTCTCTCTCTCTCTAACACAGGTTGTTTTCTTCTCACTCAATACCTGAAAATTCCCCTCTGGTTAGGTTAGCATAGCCGTAGCCGTTTCTCGATCTTCCTTCTCTTCTCGCTTTTCGTACGTGTGTATGTACCAATACTGCATTCCGCAATGGTACATCACGAGAATGGAACGGTAACGAGTCTGTAAGGATTCAGAGTCGAGAATCTGACCGGTCAGATACTTTACGTTGAAAACGCTTTACTTTTTCTTGATATG
Source organism: Synergus japonicus (assembly GCA_900474275.1). NCBI lineage: Eukaryota > Metazoa > Arthropoda > Insecta > Hymenoptera > Cynipidae > Synergus > Synergus japonicus. The sequence continues at coordinate 35,920 of UCOH01001215.1, forward strand.
TCCCTAATATCTGGCAGATTCTTCGTGTCTAACATATATATATACTTTACTAGCTGCTTGCATGAGCAAGGCAAGAATAATGTAGAATCAGATGTGTATTTGTCAATTCAAAGAAACAATTAGATACAAAACAATGCTTGGAATTATGTGAATCGATTGAACAGCTGCAAGCAACAAAGGCCCATTTCAATTTTTTTTTTATTGAAACAAAGGATCGTGCTCGGTGAAGCTGCATTACTTACCTAAAGTTTTTATATTTTTCTCTGAGAAAAAATGAACATGACAACGTCTTGCACGTAATACAATTGAGTAAACCAAACAAAAAGAAATTCCGATTTTAGTTTCGCAAAATGTTCAAGTAAAATTTTGAAAGAGGATTAATTATATTTTATCGTTTTTGCTCAAAATAATGACTTTGAAAGCAAAATCACTTGTGAAAGTATTTCATATTTTCATCGTGCATATCATTCGATAAATCGTGTTTGCAGTTAATCTGTTGTTGGTTGTTTTGTTTACATAAATCATATTGATTGGCAATGATTAGGTGAATCTAAAAGAAGGAAAACACATCATTTACAAGATTAACATTCTTTAATGTTGATAGATTACGGGGAATTTTGATGATACATATATTTCTTGGAGAGAAATATACAGAGAGAATAAGGGAGAGAGTTACTGGTGAGATCTAGAGCAGCGAACGAGAGAAAGGAAAAAATTATTATCTCCTGATTTGGCTGAGTTGATTCAAGAAGTATAATTATGAATAAACATGAGCGCTATCAATAGTGACGGATGCGAGATTCCTGGAGCCCCAGGCATCAATAACCGAAACCGATAGTTACACTGGTTACACATCGACAGAATAAATTGAGATATCTTCAATCGTAACTTACAAACAATTAATTAACATTTCAATTTTTTAATTTGACGGTTATTGGAGCTAATCACTTTATCATTCAAAAATTACTGTTCATTGACAATAAGATTTGCTAAATGTAAATCTATGGTAGTTATAATCTTTTGAGTAAAACACTTTGAGAGCTTTTCGTTCTGAGAGTGAAACGTGTTGTAGTTTTCGTTTTAGAAAGTGAGTACCTGATTCAGCTCTACTTATAGGTATATCTCTTGTACTAATTTATAACTAATGGCAGAGTATAATATTGCATTCCTGGAATATTACGTTTTACGCGTTACACATTTACGTTTACTTATTCCCAAGTATTAGACGCACAGAAACCATATCAGTATAGAAGTAGTAGGACATTTAGGATCATATACGATCCACCTCCATAAATTTTATCTTGAGAGATAAAATGCAAATTCGCAGCTTTATACATGCTGCATTGCTATATTTATCTATCAGATATTCTAAACGGTGTTTGAGTTCCGCGCTGATAACAATTTAAAACAATTTTCAAATTCAAAAAGTCACCCCTCGAAGGGTGTGCTTTTAAAGGCATTTAAAATGCACTTCAAGTTGAACATCCCTGAAGGCATCTCTTTCTCTCTTTCTTCTCTAGTTCTGTGTAGTTCTCTTCTTCTTTTAAGCATTTGTGGCCCAGTCAAGACCAGTCTCGTCCTTAAGATTGGTATTCGGCCATGAATATCTCCTCTCTTCCATACCATTCTCGGACATTAGCTTCTCTTTCTCTATAGCTTTCCTTCTCCTTTTCTTCTTCTCACCAGAGGATCAAAACTTACTCCGTCATCGTCGATTTGCCTACTTCTTCCTCTAGCTCCAGGGCCCTTTGTCAGCCGTTGGCAGTATTCCCTTAAAACTTCTTCTAGCCTAGAAAGTCCCCTTTGAAATTGTTCCTCCTTCTTTGATGCCTGGGGCCTTCCAAACTTTGTTATCTTCTTCTGTCTTTAGCCCCCTCCCCCCCCACATACACACAGCCGAGCAAAGTCAGGATCATGATGGAATGAGGAGACAGGGAGGTAACATTCCTCAACATTTTGGCTCATTTGAAGTCATACAGGTAGACATTAGTTGCTTTTAATAACTTTTTAGGTTTAAATGGAATCATATCCTTACGATTTTAAATCTTTCTTCACCCTTTTATGAGAGCGGAATGGTAGGCTTCATTTCTCGGAAGATTTTTGAGAGTCTAATCAAGAAGAAAATTACGTGTAAAACGAAAGTGTTGGAACTAGCAATTAGTTAGCAGTTAGGAACCGGGTTTAATAGATGTTCCGATTTGAAGACAACATAGTCATCGTATATCACGAAACACGATATCTTTCTCATGGAAGCGATTCTCTCAAGCTTTGGATTTACGCACAGCATACTAACCGCAGCGATTAGTTAATCGTAACCAATAATTAGGAGGGATATACCAACACGTGAATTTCTCCGAAAAATTAGAAGACATTCCTTTACCTTATTTCGAGTCATTCTGTCCACTGTAATATTCCCGGGTAACTGTATCCTTAAATAAGCACATTTGATCCGAACGAATTAGTCCTATGAACGCTAGAATTTTCTACAGACACTTTTGTGTAAATAAGTGGAGATGAGCCGTCTTCCGGGCGCCACGAAATCTGTTGTCACTTAACAGTCCCCTGCTTCCTTTATTTAAAATTCTTTTTTCTTGAATGCACAGATTATTATCTGATTCTCTCAATATTACTTCTTAATATTTCTATAACTGGGAAAAATTGCCTATCTATACGTTATAGAAAATTTCGGAAAATTTCCTTACAATTTCTTATTGGAAATTTGTGAATTAAAAAATGTCTATTTTAAAATATAATACAGCATTTCTCTGGCGAATCCGTTTAGAGAGAATTACCGCTCCCGGGAAGCGTTTTCAAATAAATTATAATGCAGAGAGCGTCTTCTTACTAAAGTTTGGCAATACGCATATGAAAATCTCATTAGAAGTTACGTGCTGAATACTTAAAAACTTATATATATATATATATATATATATATATATATCTGTAAAGCCGCATCAACAGGATGTTGTGCTGGTGAATGTGCTAGTTTGGAAGAGCAGACCGGAAGGTCCTTACTTCCTCTTCCCTTGAAATTTTACCGACTTTTCTCGCTCTTTAATCGAATATTGATTGAAATTTGATGTCGCAATTATTTACTAATATAACATGCTTTTATAAATATAGCCATTTAAATCAGTTATTAATGTTTATTGTTTATTTATACCATAATGCTTAATTGCACGACTCGCAATAAAGTATGAATAGAGAGATGTAGATTTATCAGAAATTTCACGTATAATATGTTAACATTAACTGTATTTCTGACATTGTATGCGGGTACGGATATCAGTTTTACGTTGAAAAACGCGAAACTAACGTTCGGAACGTATAAGAACCTGTTCGGTTCGGATTTTTGCCTACTTCTTGGCTCTTATCAACAAGCAGAATTGTAAATCCTCATTTATCTGGAATCTGTTACATTCCTTTCTGCTCTGTAGGGTTCTTTTCGAGGTTCTTTTGCGTAAAAGTTGCTGGAAGACACAGTGTCCCTTTTCTACAGCGCTTCTTGGTCTTTTTTTCTGGACCTTCTCGTTTCCTTCATACGGAGAAACTCTAACACGAGCGTATGTAGTGTTAAAATAAAGTAGGGCAATATTATGCCAAAGCGTTATAAACCTTATGTGGGCCTTGCCAGTTAACCTGATTAGGACCTGCACATCAGAGGTAGGGAAAACTGGCCAGGGCTCTGCTGCTGGAACCCCATCAATATTTCTGCACAGGAGTTATTCCAACACACTTTTCCCGCTCGTGTTAAATAATAGCAACTGTGGCTAGTGCTAGGAAAAAATTTTTATTTTAACACTAACCGCTCGTGCCAGAGTTTCTCCTTCGTGTACGGCCCTCGCTCTCTTCTCTCTGAAGAGCAACCACCCTCGAGTAAGTATACTTTGAGTTCGCTCGACACTGCACTCGACCTCATTTCTTTGCGCGAAAATCTTAACGCACCGCGAGTCGATGCGACACATCCTTAGATCTCGGAACAAAAGAAGTGAAATCTTGTACATACTTTTGTATTATAGACAGACACCTGTCGATAATTTCTCATCTCTGTCGCCAAAGTCTCAAGTGGAATGTCAGAGGGCCGTAAAAACTTGGAAATTTTGAAAATGCTTCATAAGGGTTATTCACAAAATATATGATATTTTTGTCGCACTTTTTTCTACCTCTTCTTTCCGCTCATGAAAAAGCGTAACATTTATTGTAAAATAATTCCGAATTTTCAATTTATGTAGAGATTGTGTTTTCACCGTATATCGGATTTAAAATGGAGTGATCGAATGGAACTGCGTAGTTGAGTAGAACGTACAAAATTCCAATTGAATCGATGGCTTTGGTTACATGAAAGTTAACTCTATTTCAACGTTAACGAAAAGAGTAACTTGAAAGCAATGCAAATATATTCATTGTTGGACATAAGCTTCGGATAAAGAAATTGCGAAATTATAGGAGTTTTAATCAAAGAATGTTAGTTTGATTAGCATGCACTTTTGGCTTACCAATTGCATTTTCTGAAAGATTTAAGAAATCTTTCACAAATATCGTTTCCTAATTGTCGTTTGATTATTTAGGGTATAAGATAATGAAGAGCCATATGTATTTAAATTTTATCGTTTTTTTTTATTATCTTTTGAGTACATATATAATTATATATATTAGATAAAGTTCTCGATTGCGGTATATTTATTCATCGTGAAATTCCTGGCTTAGCTGCAACTCCGGATGGTATTTTAGAAAAAAGCGGAGTAATTGTTGGGATAAAATGTCCATCTAGCGCTGCTAGGTACGGTATACTTTCTGAAGCTTATTTAGATAATTTAAGAGCAATAACTAATTTATTTATCGACGAATCTTGCACAGCCATAAAGAAAAATCATGAATATTATTATCAAATTCAGATGCAACTGGAAGTAGTTGATACCGAAAAGTGCCAATTGATGGTTTGGATTCCACAAAATTGCACAGTTATTCCAATCAAAAGGAAGAAGAAATTTTGAGGATCAAATATGAAGCCAAAGTTGATTCAATTCTATGAAACATGTCTACTGCCCGAATTAGTTGATAGTCGGTTGACTAGAAAATGCAAGTAAAAGACCCTCAACATATTAACTGAGAATTTTTCTCTCCTTTTTTGAAAATAGACACGCTGTTGAAAGAAAAATTATTGTGTTTCTGTGTTGCAATTACAGTTCAAAGTGTAAACTGTAGTAATGCGATGCAGATTGGGCAATATTTAGAGGATTTTCAGTATTTATGTAGATAGAATTGATGCCGACAAAGTTTGTGAATTTAATCTCCGGGGCAACTTAAGTCTAGTTCGCACACGTGGTACTCGCGTGCGGAATTGTGTTCCCACATGACGGTGATTGCACTGCACGTGCTGTCTAAAGCTGCCCGTATGTTGAAATTAATCGAAAAAAGCAAGCATTGCTGGCTTGTCGAGATTTATTTCATGTAGACATCCACAGCGAATTTTAAGCTTAGAATAAAATTGTTTCATTTTACCCTATTTGTGTTTGCATTTACCGATATGAGATTCTTGAAGTAAAAAATAATAATCCTTACTGTTGACAAGAAAACGACAAACAGGGAGATAGATGGCTTTTTATTTATTATGTACATATAATTTACATATATAAAGATACTTTTGGGTGCATTATACCGCCTCACTTCGAATTTTCTCATAAATTCTATATTAGCTCTCAACTTCTATTTAATATTATGGTACTTAATATTAAGGATATTACGGAGCATTTCTACATAGAATATGTAAAGCTTTATTTGAATACGAAGGAAAAATTGAGGCAGATCTTTTTTAAAGTTTCTACTTTTTACGGTGCATTTGTTTCACTTTAAAAAGTGGATTTTTTTTTTGAAGGAAGGTTGACGCGTTAATGGGGATTGGCTTTGCGACAAAGTGACACAAACAAAGTATGACACGAGTGCAAAGTGCTGGGATCTACGTCATCGAGACGAGGAAATGGTTTGCTCGACAAACGAGGCTTAAAACTCTCCTCGGGCAATCGGCTCCTGTAAAAGGGGCCCTTAGGGGTTTCTAACCCTTCAGTTTACTTTGCCCAGATAGCCAGAGTATAAAAGTCGTGCACTGTGTACTCGCTACAAACTTCACCTGAATCATCCAATCCAGACTGAAACCGTCCTTTATTTCCTCCCTCCCTTTATTTTGCCCTTCATGCCTTTCTTTCTTATCCATTCCTTCATTTGCAAAGTTATTAACGCGCTCTGCAGTAAGACGTGCCACAGCTTCCAAGAACGACGTTGGTTTTCTTCTTACACACCCTGGACCCTTTTTTGCTTTCATTTCTCGCATATTTCTCTTTTTGCTTCCTTCTCTTTTTGCTTGCATACTCTTACTGGCTGTAAAAATCTAAAGAGATTTGGAGTCAGTCGGGCGCGTTAGTTTTTTTTTTCCTGAGATGGAGAGATCGAAAAGGTGCCTGTCGAATTACGTTTTCGTCAAAAGTGAACTTCAGGAATTTCTTATGAGCTGTATTAACTGAAAAATTGTTTCAAGGTCGACTGCTCCCCGACTCTGTGGCTTACAGATGATGTTTTCTAATAATATTGGCTAAAATTGGTCCCACTTTTCACAGTTTGATTGTTGGACTAGCAACTCAACTGGATTTTCCATTTCAAACCATTTATTTGAGTTTTTATCATAGTTTGTGAGTAACTTTAAAGAAAAAACTTTTTATAACTATATATCACTGAGAAAATTGGCAACCAACTCCTCTAAATCTGAAAAATCAGTTTTAAAAGTTTTACTATTAACTGTTTGTACATAATCATAAAGAAATGATAGCATTCACGTAAAAGTCGAGAAAATTACATTGAACTGTAGATAAATGTCATAGTTTCCTTTATCTTCCTCTTGAAGTGTTACAGTTCCATATAATATATAAATAAACTTGTTACTGTCAAGGATCAGAAAGAACTCGAGAAAGCTTGTCATTCCTCATCTTACTTTCTGCCTGTGTTTTTCGCTCTTTTGCCTTTTCGATCCATACGGCTCCCTCTGGATGGAACTTTAATCCTCGGGCCAGTCGAAGGACCCGTCAATCTTGTTTGACGTTATCTTAGCGAACACAACTTGGAGATGGGTGCGTACACACTGATAATACACTGCCATCCTTCCGCAGATGTCTCTTTTATTTCCGTTCGAGTTTATTTTTTACCCCATCCCAGTTCAGCCAAGTATTGACGTTTGATTAAAGAATACTTTTTGAATTTAATCCGTCTTTAACAATTCAAAACGATTGGATTTTCTGAGACAAATGTCAGAGTTGTTGTTTACAAGTTCCACTCACATTTTCTTTATGTGTTTCTGAAGCTATTGAAGTTCTGGAGCGAGCATTCATTCTTTTATTACAAAGATTTGAAAAAGAGCACATACCCCATTTCAAGTCGAGGTAGGTGTGAGAAATCATTTCTCATCTGCCACCACGTGCCTCCGTTCGCGACATGCGAACTATGGACATCAAATCAAGGAAGAATAGTAGAGTCATTGAAACTTTTAGCACGTCGTGTGGAAGGACACTCTTGTGATACGAGTCCGATCGTGTCTCATTGAGGAACTTAGCACGAATCGAAAGAGAGTGATATGTATAATAACGAGCTTCCGTAGATAGAATAGTGGATCCGGCGAGGGATCCGGCAATCCTAAGTCTATCGTGACTCTCCCGATTCGAATTTATAAAAAGGAACCACTTCTGCTTATACAATATACATATGTTAATTCTATCAGTGAAATCTCTCACATTCAATATGCCTACTCTTTATTAACCTTGTAGCGTCATGCGAGCTTTCCATCATTGATCATTTCAGATTTTAGTCGATAATCTGCTGATTTAATTATCAAGTTTAGCATTTATCATATTTATGAAGTTAAATATTTGTGTATGTCTTCTGAATAGATGTACGGATCCTTGAACCTATTGGAACCTTATTTTGTATAAAAATTTTTTTAAATTGCCATAAAATCTGGAGTCAGATAATCTTTATCATTCCTTGAATCTTCTGAAATCCTTTTAGAGTCTCTTTGAAATTCTTTAAAATACTTTTAATACTGACTGGAATTTCTCCAAGGCTCCTGAGATCTCTTAAAATTCCGGGCAATGCTGGCAAATTTCTATTAGTCTTGAATAATTTTAAGTGGTTTCAATTATAAATAAATACTTAGTTTTCTGATTTTTCTGTTGCAGAAAACAAAACTCAATTGGTGGAGTATGCTCTGTGGTTGACATCGGATGAAAGGAAGCATCAGCGAAGACGATTTTGTAAGTTTCATTTTTTTAAATGAAAGCAGAAAAATCTCTTGAAATCTTTTAAAATTATTAGAAATCTCATATAAAATTTAATAAAACACTTAAAGATGCCATGTCTTTTAAAAATGATTAAAATCTCTTGAAATCTTTTAAGCTTATTAGAAATCTCATAAAAATCCATCAAATCCATAAAAATTTCACAATATCTTTTAAAAATCGACTAATTTCTTGAAAGTCCTTAAAAAATGTGCCTTTTAAATCCTTTTAAATTCTACTAAATCCTTTAAAAATCGTTAAAATCTTTGAAAATCGCTCCATGAAATTCCCCGACAAACTTTTAAAAATGTTTTAAATTTTACGGTGACATTTAAAATTCCTTACAACCCTATAAAACTTTTACAAACTTTTTGAAATTCCTTAAAATTTCACAAAAACCTTAGAAATCGCTGAATTTCTTTGAAATCTTTTTAAATTCTCAGAAAACTCTTAAAATTTCTCCAAATTTAAAAATATTTAGAATCTCTTTTAAAATCGCTAAGAATTCTTAAAAGTCTCTTAAAATTGCATAAATTCCTTTAAAATTTCACAAAATATCCTAAAATCCCTTAAAATTCTATACGAAATCTTTTTAAAATCCTGAAACTCTTTTGAATTCCGGAAGAATCACTTAAAAATCGTCAAATTCCCTTAAAATTTCCATAAACCTCTTGAAATTCCTTTCTAAAAAAGTGGTTTCTCTCTAAAAATGTCTAAAAAATCTCGTATACATTATAGTTTAAAATCTCATTGACTTTTTTGGACTGACTTCAAGTTGTCAAAAGAAAAAAAAATTAGTATTGATTCATTTGCACTGAAAATAATTTTTCTACATTTCATTCATTTGAATGTTGAAAACTTCTGGTACATATTTTGACCATTTAAAGCTCGCAATAGATTTGAGAGTATAATGATAAACGCTAGTGCAAAACAACTCGGTGTGCAAAATTTGCATATGCATAGTTTTAACTACTTTTTCCTTTTGGAATGCTTATAGTTTAATATGCTGGAACTAATAATTTTCATCGCCAACGACCATCATCAGCATTCGTAATATTCAGGTTCATAAACTGTTGTTTGTTCAGCAGTCTAACAATGACACAGTTAATTCCCGGAAACAGAATGTAAACTGTAAACTTAGAACAAGAGACACTGATATATATCTTTTATCTTGACATTTTTCTCTCGTATTTCTTCTATTTAGCAAGAAATTTGCACAAAATAACGTTGTTAGCATTAGTCAGTCAACACAGATTTCAATAATTCCTAAAGTGGAAGCGGCTACCATTTGGAATCGTAAACGCGATCATCTCGAACGTTTCGCATCGCTCTGCAGCGATTCCTCAATGTATATTGCATCGATCGAGAGGAAAAATAATGGCAATAACAGTAATGCTTGGCTTCGTGTGGCACTCATATTGAGACCTTTCACGTCGACACAAATCGATTTTGCTGGAAAGAGACTGGGTTATGAAGTTGTCGAGAAAAACTTGAGAATCCGTAATAGACGTGCATGTGGGAAACAGTGAACACGCATAAATGTATATTGTTTACTGTGAATGCGTATGCAGTGCAATCGACTAAATTCGCATACATATGTGCATGTGAAATTCGAATCCAATTGTTCTGGAAATATAAGTTCCACCATAAAACAACGGGAACTAGTTTAGTGAACGTTTTTCCCATTTTTTTTTGTATGCAAAAGCTCGTAAAATATTATTTCTTATTGCATCCAATATCAATATTATACCTAACTCATCATTTATTTTGTGCTTTAATCTGGAAGCAGTTTGCATTCAAAATTAATGGGAAATGAACGTAAATTATTGAAAGGTACAAATAGCTATTTGCGGCGTAACGATCGATCCTCTCCTGTATAAACCGGCCAATGACATTTCGTTCCGCTAGAGAATTATTAGCAGAGAATTATTAGCATGTTCATATATACAATTTAAGAAGCGGTACCACTTCTTTTGGTAATAATAAGATAACGCATAATGTGCACACGCACATGAACGGAAATCGACTTTCTCCTGACACACCAATAAATCAGTTTAGGAATTAATTGTGAACTGAGCTTGTAAATACAAACAGATACCGACTTTAATCAGCTTAAGAGAATAAGATTGAGAATAAGAGAATGAGTATCATATTTAATAAGAAGTAATGATAATTAGTGCTAGTAATTTTTCGCAGATTTTACATGAGTGGTTTTGAACATTCAAATCAATGAATTTTTGTATTGATTGCATTTTCTATTCTAAAAAGATGATTGAGTCGAAGTCGAAATATCGTAACGCTTATTCCGCACTCCTGATTCGTCGTGTAAGTATTAGGGCGGTCCTTATTTACTCTTCGTGGTTTTTTTTTCGATTCTTCTTGGTCTCATCCTATTTTATTATAATGACTAAAAAAAATGATCATTTGCCTCAAAGTACTCAAAGTTTCTTATGCAATTAACATAGGGAAAAGTACCGTCCAACTTCAACTGCAGGTATTTATATTTATATTTCACCGAAATTCTTTGGCTCTGTGCAATTGTGATCTTTAGACTATTTTTAAAAATCACATCTGAACGAAAACATTTTTTTCGTAAAATTTACAAAATGGCGAAATTTTATTGAGGAATTTCAAAAGTTTTTTATAATCTTTAAAAAAGATTTTGTAGAATTTCCAAAGATTTCGAAGATTTTCGTCAAATTTTAAGGGTTTTCAAAAATCTGTAAATTAAAAATTTTTTTTATTATTGTTTTATTATAGTTTAAAAAACAATCAACACAAAAATTCGTACACTTGAACGTTCAGAACTTAAACCACATGACTTTACTCCAGATTTTACATTATACCGAGTGAAGAACATTTGTGACTTTTTTTGCGCATGTTTATCTGTCACTTCCTTTCCAAAGCCGCTGTAGGAGATACACTCATCATCACGAGTCACTGATTATTCTATTTTAGAAATGACGATAAATTACTCCCATCTCGAGTATTTGTCGTGGGCGAGTATTTAATAGACTGGCATTCGCACACAAGGCTCCCAAAGACTATTTTGGGATTCCATGTGTATAAAGTTTGCCGGGCAAGTGTAAATTAAGGGAAAAGAGACAAAAAGAGTGTAAATATAAAGCGCCATCTTCTTAGTCGACTAGAATTCGTTGACAGCATATAACAAACATATTTTAGGTAATCAACATCTTAAGTTTTGACTGTGACGTGATTTATCATCTCTATTATGATTTATCACCTCCGTTGATTGATATCTGATTCGATTATTAAAAAGTACCACTGACCTTGAAATGAGTGAGGCTGTTTTCTACATTTGATTTAAAACATTTTTTCAATTCTTAGAAGTTTCTTAATTTGTTTCTTTTTTTTTCTTTTTGTTTTGTCTTTTGTTTTTTTCTATTCGGAATGAAATTGAATCTGTTTTTTATTCTTGAAGCATGAACATTCGATGGGTGCGAACTTGAAGAATTTATAGATTTTAAAGTATTTCACCGACAAGTATATGCATGTTCGGCTGGCCCGAGCTGGACGAATGAGAAACGCGGTAATTTCGTTTTTTATGGTTTACGTTAAGGTCGCGTCTGTGGGCAGGTAGTGGCCATTACCTGGAAACATAGCTGGAATACCTGCATGCATTGTCCCGACGTTTCCCGACAGGGGAGTTAACATTGGTAGAGAAAGACAAAGGCATCGCTTGAATATTCACGATTTGCTTCAAGTCTTTTTCGCGAAAGGGCGATTTTGTTTATTTCTAAAATTTACTCTTTACGTCATATCAATGCACATCTGAAATTATTATTATTATTTTACATATTAGAGTAGTCCATAAATATATAAATAATATCAAAAGCGATAAATTAAGAAAATTGTTCATTTTCAATAAAAAGGTGATACCTAGTATTTTTTTCTGAAACCAAAAAATATCCCTTGCTATCGCTATTATAGGGTGACCACATGTTAGGGAAGTCAAGAAAAAGCAAGTAGTTGTCAGGGAAAATAGAAATTGACAACTATGCCAATTCTGTTATTTTTGTCATATTGCGTTTATAGATTATATAGTTTATTTAACAGATTTTAGAAACTTTCCAAGGATTTCAAAGAATTATAAAGAATTTCCAGACATTCTTTGAGATTCTTTGGGTTTCTAATGATTTCAAGAGACTTTCAATAATTTTAAACGATTCTAAGAGGTTTCTAGGAATTTAAAGTCAATACAAGAGATTTGTATAATATTTAAAAGGTTTAATTGAATTTTAAAGGACTTCATGAAATTTTAAGAGATTTTTAAGGAAGTTTAGGGAATTTTAAGAAATTTTAAAGGATTTCACGAGATTTTTATGATTTTTTTTAAAGATTTTTTGGAATTTTGAAAAGTTTTGAAAAATGTAAAAAGATTTTTACACATTTTAGGGGATTTTAAAGTTACTCGTGGAATTTTAAAGAATTTCATGAGATTTTTATGATTTTTAAAAGATTTTGTAAAATTTTACAAAATTTTAAGAGATTTTTACGTATTTTAAAAGATTTAACATATTTTCATGGAGTTATAAAGGATTTTAAAAGGCTTGTAAGAATTTTAAGAAATTTTTATTCGTGGATTTGTAAAGAATTTTAAGAAGCTTGTGAAAGTGTAAAGAAATTTTTTTTGACATGTTTAAAATGATTTTCAGGAATTTAAATATTCCTCCTGGAATTAAAACCAATTTAAAAAGTAATTCTTGATTTAAAGGATTTTGGTTTCCAAGAATTTTTATTTAAAGATTTTAATGTATTTTAGGGAATTTTAATGTTCCTTATTGAATTTTAAAGAATTTCACAAGATTTTTATTATTTGTAAGAGATTTTGTGAAACTGTAAAAGATTTCATGGAATTTTAGTAGGTTTTAAAGAATTTATGACATTAATATCCTATAATATATTTTATAGGATTTTAAATATTATAGTAAAACTTTAAGGAATTTAAATACTTTTCTAGGAATTTCAAAAGATTTCAGTGAATTTTAAGGGGTTTCAATAATTTTCCAATAATTTTAAGAGATTTGACGCATTGTAAGAGATATTAAAGTTCCTCGTGAAATTTTGAAGTATTTCAAGAGATTTTCAAAAGATTTTTAGGAATTTGAAAAGATTTTGAAGTTTTTTTTCAAGTGGTGTGAAGTGATTTTAAATTTCAAAAGATTTAAAGTTATATTATACGAAATTTTTGAAAAATATCAATATTATGTTTACTGAAAATTTGTTCGCATTTTCATACTTTTATGTCAAGGAACTTTTGCTGAAAGTCAGGGAAAAGTCAGGGAAAAGTCAGGGAATTGTCAGAGAAATGAAAAAATTATATCTTGTGGCCACACCCTGTGTTATATGAAAATCCCAAGAAACTAAGTATTAAGCATGAATGAAAAAGTTGGCAGGATTTTTTGCCAACTTGGCTATCTTATCATACCTAGAGCTAAAGAGTGGCAAAGTTTATAGCCGGAGGTAGGGTTAAACTTATATATCTGGAGCCGCATCAAGTCTCGAATACTGTGGAAGTATAGAAAATAGAAAGGTGTGAGAATCTGATAAAAAAGAAAAAGTCCTCAGGCGTTGTTTCGATTAAAGTTTTCAAACACCGACTGTTTCTCAAGAATAATTACCGTAACCCTTCTTTACTCTCAATAATTGGAAAATATCTCCACGTCTTATTCCTGAATTTTTATTCCATTAAAAATCTTTGAATGAATATTATTATTACATAATTTATGACTAAACAGTTTTGAACGTTCAAATGAAGGAATCATTGATTGTATATCAACGAATATTGATTGTATTTTAAACTATAAACAGTGTTAAAACATTAATTTATTTGCCTTAAGATTAATTGTGTGTATGGACGAATAATGTTAATGCAAATTAATTAATGTTTTATTATAGTTTAAAATACAATCAATACAAAAATTCGTTCATTTAAACTTTCAGAATTTAAACCACATCATAATTTCAACTTGATAATATAGTTTCTAAGAATTTCGAGAGACGAATATTTTCCAAGCTTTGGATAGCAAAAAGTACACTAGTTATGATACTAGGGAGAAGTGCCGTTGAAAAGCGACCTCGTAGAAATTCATCTTCGCGTTTCGGAATGCATTCTCAATTTATGGCGTAGGGGTTGAGTTTCATCAAAGAGGAGAGAATCCTCGCCAAGTTAAACTTGATCGTTGGATCCTCGTGTAGTTTATGAGTCGTGCAGAATCTCACTTCCTGTCTCTCTCTCTCCATCCAGTACATGTATCTTTGTTTCTGAAGAGGGAGTTAAATATTTATCGAGATCTTGACTAATTCGTTAGCTTGACTAAAAGGCGTTGCGTTGTAAACAGACGCCGGAATATGTGTTAGTTCCTCATATCCTCAAACATCCAGAAAAAGAAGAATATATATAACTGCGTCCCTGAAAAAGAACTTGAGAATATGTTTTTTGCAATTTAATAGCACATTGCAATCACAAAATCTATCTGGAGAATATATAGTCACTTATTGACACCTGGAAAGAAATTAGCAGAGTTAACGATTATCTGTTATTGCCATGTATATTTTACTACTAGTTGTAAATTTTATTATTTTTCATGGCGAATGGGTGTGGGACTGAGAAATTCTTGAAAAATTACCTGGAATGAGTAACGAGTATTATATATAAGAATGTGGTTTAATTTTTCATTGCTCAAATGAACGAATTTTTGTTTTGATTATATTTTAAATTTTTTAACTATAAACAATGTTAAAACATTAATTTATTTGCGTAAACATTAAGTTTGTATGGAAGCATATGGAAGATATTTTAAGTGTCTTCCATGTTCTTTTATATAAAATTTATGTTTATGCAAATGAATTAATGTTTTAACACTGTTTATAGTTTAAAATACAATCAATACAAGAATTCGTTCATTTGAAAATTTAGAACTTAAACCACATAATAGAATTGGGAAAAAATATTTCGTTCAAAACTTTCAGTACATAATATAAAGAATTACATAAGAAATATATACAATGTAGATGTGTATATACATATATAAGAAATAAATATAAAATCAGAGCGGTGTGCACCGACCGAGGTGTTGGGAACTGTAGGAAACAAGAAGGTGTGACATAAGGGGTGAGATTTGGGCCAATGCAACTGGAACGGAATGGTGTGCATTTGAGTTGGAGTTTAGAGTTGTCCACAGAGGAGTTCCTTGTCCTGAAGTTAAATGGCGAGACGGCTAAAGAGAGTTCGCCTTGCCACAGCCTTGTCCAAACCGACCATAGACCGTATCTGCAATCTGCATTCGGAGTCAGCACTCTGGCTCACTATTTCTCTCTTCTGCTTTCTTTTTTTTTTCCTCGCCTCTTTCTATCTTTCTCTCTTTCTCTCCAGGCTCTAAGTCCTTGTTCATAAACAAAATCTTCAACATGCCTGTACCTGTTTAGGTACCAGGGTTTCCCAGGGAAGTCTACGGCCTTTGTTATCTTATATTATACATATATATATTGCCGTACCTGGGAAACTTGTCTGTGATGATGTTTACTAACTTCTTGCAAGTGCTGCTGTTCTTTCCTTGACGCATTTTAAGGGCATGTATTACTTACCCGATTCCTACCTTACCGACATTTTTTTCTCTGTAACGCTATGTCTACATTTATAAAGATATCAAATTGCAAATTTATAAAATTAAAGAAAATATGCTAATGTATGTTTGTCTGGTCCTAACTTTTTGTAAAAATAAAAAAAAATTTTTTTCAAAAAATTATTTTTTTAAAAATGTCAATATTTAGGACCAGACAAACGTGCCTTAAGGCTTTAGCTTCAAATATAGAAATTTTCAATGTGGTATCTCAATAAATGTAAACGTAGGGTTACAGAGAAAAAAATTTCGGTATGGTAGGGATCGGGTAAGTAACACATGCACTTAATTTAAAGAAATTTTGACATTTTTAAAATAATTTTAAAGATATTAAATATTTTTCGTGCAATTAAAACAAATTTCAAATATTGTTTTTTATTTTTAAAGGATTTCGTAAGATTTTTGTTTTCAAGAATTTTTATTTAGAGATTTTAATGTATTTTAGGGAATTTCGAAGTTTTTAATTGAATTTTAAAGCATTTCACATGATTTTTATGATTCGTGAGAGATTTTGTGAAACTGTTAAGGATTTTATAGAATTTTAGTAGATTTTCAAGAATTTATGACATTTTATAGGATTTTAAAACTTAAAGTGAAATTTTTAGGAATTTGAAAAGATTTTTTAAGTGTTTTGAAGGATTTAAAGGATTTGAAATGATTTTGTGGAATTTTAAATCAATTAGTGATAATTGAAGGGTTTTCTCGAATTTTATAAAATGTTTCAAGAAATATTTTTTTTTTGCTCGTATTCTTGTGAGTAATTTCTTCTTCTTTTGCCTTGGAAGGCAAAAATTTAAAACTTTTTCCCGTTATGGTGGCCACATGTCAGGGAAGTTAGGGAAATGCGAGTAGTTGCCAGGAAAAATATAAATTGACATTTATGCTAATTATGTTATATTGGTCGTATTGCGGATATAGATTTTATACTTTTTTTAAACAGATTTTAGAAACTTTCCAAGGATTTCGAAGGATTGTAAAGAATTTCCAGGCATTCTTTCAGATTCTTTGGGTTTCTAATGATTTCAAGAGATTTTCAATAATTTTAAAAGATTTTAAGAGGATTCAACGAATTTAAAGAGATTACAAGAGTTTTTTATAATATTTAAAAGATTTAGTGGAATTTTAAAGGATTTTAAAAAGCTTGTAAAAATTTTTGATTTTTAGAGCAATTTTAAGGAATTTTAATATTACAAAAATTTAAACAGATTTTAAGAGGTTTCTAGGAATTTAAAGAGATTAAAAGAGATTTTAATAATATTAAAAATATTTAGTGGAATTGTAAAGAACTTCATGAAATTTTAAGATCTTTTTATGACTTTCAAAAGATTTTGTGAAATTTTACAAAATTTTAAGAGATTATTAGATTTTTACGTATTTTAAAGGATTCTAAAGTTTTTAATGGAATTATAAAGGATTCTAAGAAAATTGTAAGTGTTTTAAGAAATTTTGATTTTTTTTAAAGTGATTTTAGAGGATTTGATTGAAATTTTTAAGAATCTCACAAGATTTTTATGATTTATAAAAGATTTTGTAGAATTTTTTTGGATTTCCAGAGGTTTTCAGAAATTTTAAGAGATCTTCATATATTTTAAAAAGTTTTAAAACTTCTTGTGCAATTTTAAAGCATTTTAAAAAGCTTGTGATCCTCATGGAATTTAAAAGGATTTCATAAGATTTTTATGATTTTAAAAAGATTTAGTGGAATTTTACCAAATTTTAAGGGAGTTTTAAGTATTTTAAGGGATTTAAAAGTTTTTCATAGAATTATAAAGGATTTTAAGAAACTTGTAATAATTTAAACAAATTTTTACATTTTTAAAATAACTTTTAAGATATTAAATATTCCTCGTGGAATTAATAAAAAAATTCCAAAAATTATTTTTGATTTTGGAAGAATTTTGTGAGGTTTTTATTCCAAAGAATTTTTATTTACAGATTTTAATGTATATTTTAGGGAATGTCAAAGTTGCTTATTGAATTATAATGTATTTTACAAGATTTTTATGATTCGTAAAAGTGTTTGTGAAATTGTAAAGGATTTCATGGAATTTTAGAAGATTTTAAAGAATTTGTGACATTTTATGGGATTTTAAATACATTATAGTGTAATTTAAGGGATTTTAAGATTTTTTTTGGGAATTTAAAAACATTTCAGCGAATTTTAAGGGATTTCAATAAGTTTCTAGTAATTTTAAGGAATTTTAAGTTCCTCGTAGAATTTTGAAGTATTTGAAATAAATTTGAGGAATTTTAAAACAATTAGTGAACATTTAAGTGTTTTCATGAAATATTAGTTAGCAAATTTGAAGAGATTTCGTCGAATTTTGAAGATGTTTCTAGGAATTTTAAGAAATTTTAATGACTTCCAAGTTTGTTTTGAATTTTAGATATTTTTACGAATTTTAAGTATAATTTTGAAGTGATTTCAAAATATTTAAAGTGAGATTATATGAAGTTTTCGAAAAATGTTAATAGTATTTTTACAGAAAATTTGTTGGCATTTTTAATACTTTTCTGTCAGGAAAATTAGTCTGAAAGTCTGGGAAATGTCAGGAAATAAAAAAAAAAATGGAAAATCTTGTGGCCACCCTGCCCGTTTCTCTCTTATGAACTCTACAAACCCAATTACATTCTGTGAAGTTGAGCGTGGTTTCTGGAGCACAAGTATTAGCCCTTCATTTCAGGCTATTGATTCAAATCTTGCTCCTTGATAGGGTCCCGGATTCTTGGAAGTTTTCCCCTTCTTGCTTGACAATTTTTATCGAGATTTATGAGAGCAAAGATTATTCCAATTAACGATTTTTGTTTCCCCAAGAGGACAATGGGGGTTGACGAATCAGTTCGATCGTAAAGGAACTGGGTGAGTCAATCGTTGATCCAGCATCCAGCATCTCGTGCTCCAGCAGCTAATGTAGGAGGCGTAGGTTTGTTCAATCCTGTGTCTAATGTACCAGCTGAGAACGGATGTAGCGATAACACGTTTCAGAGAAGGCATGTATTATGAACCACGAGATCGAGAGAGAGAGAGAGAGAGAGAGACTCATGAATTCTCCTCTCGAATCCCTCTGCTTCCTTTCACCCTCTCTCGTCCCTTTTCTTCTGATTGCCCGACACTTGAACCGTCTGTGATTTATTCTCAAGAGTCACCAGACAATTCATGTCGCAATAGGAATAGGTTGATGGTTGATCCGTTGATCGTTGATACTTTCTTTTATCCACAGGCAGCGATGATTTAACACTTCGTTCGTCCAACTTGCAATGATATGAATTCGATCATGGATACAATATATTTAACTGTCGAGTCAGGATCGAAAGAGTTTCTAGTGTAATTAAATTTTGCTCTCGAAGTTTCACCGGTCAATCTAATTTTGATCTAGAATATGATTAAGGATGAAATAGATGTTGTACATATACATAGATAGGAGTTTATTTGATTAATTAGTTGATTCTTTTATACTACTTCAATGTCAAATGAAGGAATGAAACATTCCATCTTTTATTAACATGGTATCGATATTTAGTTCTGAGAATAGAGAAATTATAAACTTCACTTTTATAAGAGACACTGCATATCAAACCGAGTCTAAAGTCAAAAGGAGAGACATCAGAATGTCTTCAACCTACTTTTTTTTTAATGACTAGCAATTATGATTAATTAATTTCTCGTTTTTGAACATCTTTTGCTAGTAGAAAAAATAATTTAGAACTTTCAATTCTTGAAATATACAATTTTGCTTTCAATACAATTTTCAATTCCTTTAAATTTCGCAAAATCAACTAATGCTTTTTAAAATTACTTAAAATTATACAAAATTCCATGAAATTTCGTTAAATTCTACAAAATTCCTGAAATTTCAAAATAATATCATCAAATCCTTACAAATTTTAGACAATAAATGTTCTTAAAATGACTTAATATCTCATAAAATATCTTAAAGTCGCTTAAATTTCATCAAAGCCCATAAAATTACTTAAAATTGAAAATTCTATGAAATTTTACGAAATTCCTTGAATTCCTGAAATTCTATTATAATCTCGCCAAATTTAAAATTCATGCAATTTCGTAAAATTCTTTAAAGTTTCATAAAACTCCTCGAAATACCGAGAATCACTTAATATTTTTTAAATCACAATAAATTTCGTAAAACTCTTTTAAATTCCTTAACATTATTCAAGATGCCATGAAATCTCATGAAATCTCTTAAAATACTTTAAAATCCAATAAAATATAATAAAATGCGTAAAAATTGTGTAAAAATTACACAAAATATATAGTCAAATCCCTTAAAACTACTTTACAATCCCGTAAAATCTCATAATTATTAATAATTATGAGATTTTATGGAAAAAGAAATGAGAATAAGGGAGAAGATAACTGGCTATATTTATTACTTATTATTTGTTGAATAACCTTTATTATATCTATAAAATTTTATGGAAAAATAAATTAGAATTCTGACAACTTTGTCAGAATTCTAATTTCTTTTTCCTATATCGAATATTAATATTGTGATCAGGTTAATATATTCCTGAAACCCACTTCTCACATTGTATATGGAAACATTATTCACCAATGATTAGAAAAGAATAAGCCGTTTTAAAACTGATGAATCGAGACAAGGCTTTTTTTTGGTCCATAAATATGCCTGACGAATTCAATGTGACGTGATACCTCTGTATCTCATAGGAAATCGTCGGTTTCCAGAAAGATCTAATAAATTCTAATAATGCAGTCTGACCTGGTAACCGGTTTCTCCTGGATTTTTTTCCTTTCCACAAGAAGGACTGCAGTGACAAAAAGGTGATATTTTCTTACTTAACTTGCTTGAGCGAGTCGCAATATTATCTCGCTCGGGTTAGAGAATATCATGTTTCTCGACAGGTTGCTTAGGGCTTAGACCGTTGCATCGCTTTCACTCAAAACTTAAGTACAGCTTAATTTCTTAAATATTTTTAGATGCCTCCTTTATTGAAAATTAGCTATGCAGATTTAATCTTTTGAAAATTAATGTTTTTCGAAAAAGACAATTAATACTTTCATAAATCTACTCTTGCTTTGATCTTCCTCAATCTTCCCTTTAATCAGTACCTTATTTAAATAGGTATTTCATTTCCTTGATGAAATATAATGTGGTTTAAGTTCTGAAAGTACAAATAAACGAATTTTTGGTATTTTAAACTATAAACAATATTAAAACATTAATTAATTTGCATAAACTTTAATTTTTTATAGAATAATATGGAAGCCACTTATAATGTCTTCCATATTCTGCCATAGAAAATTAACGAATTAATTAATGTTTTAACACTGTTTATAGTTTAAAATACAATCTATACAAAACAGGTACGAAATGTCCTTTTAAAATTCCAAATTTTCTCTTTTATTTTTTCGTCATTTTTAATAAACATGCCATATTTAAACATGTCACGTGTAAATGATTGATCACGTGGGAAAAACTTCAGCTCAGTTTACATCATCCATTCTCAGTTATCAATTTCGATACCAAGTTTCTATAAAGTCGATGAGCAATGCGAGATTTTAAACTTCTTTATTATTTTTTATATCAAGATGGTAAACTTTTTACTATCCTACAAAATATTGTAATTTACTTTCCTAATAAACAGTTTTATGAAAATTGCAAGGAAGGACTAGATGAACAATTTTGATTGGTTATTGCAATTGTGCAATTGTATAATTGTGTAATTGTGTCAGACACAACTTTATGGTAGCTCTAACAATTTTATTATGGTTTCTCTTCTGTGGTGTTTTTTTTAATTTTTAGTGCAACTTGCGAAAAAACTGTAAAATTGGCTACTGGTAGAATTTTTTTATGAGGAATAAAAATATTATATTGAAACAATTCGGAATTAATATTAATTTTGTATGGAAGAATATGGAAGACATTATAAGTGTCTTCCATATTCTTCCATAAAAAATTAACGTTTATGCAAATTAATTAATGTTTTAACACTGTTTATAGTTTAAAATAAATATTTCAAAACTTTTCGATAGCGACACCAATTTTTTCATCACCAAGTAAAGTGTTTGTAATTGCAAAGTCCAAACAAATTGCAACTTCTGATATTAAAAATCTCTTAACAGATTCGTATAAAATTCTATTTCAATCGACTAAATCACTAAATATTCCCGCTGACCAAGCGTAAAGTTCTGCTCTAAAAGTTTTGCTGAAAGGGATTGTCTAAAGTTGGAGCTGTTGGAGCAATCAATAAGTACATAATGTCAGGCGTGGAAAGGGAGACAAATTCGAGGATTTTATTTTAATTGTGTGATACCTACTTTATTCCGTATTTATCGAGAAAAATTGTTTTTGGGTATCGCATTGCTCGAATTTTCGAGAAAAAGAGACATTTGCGTTTTTTTTTGTTATTTTTTTTTTTTAGGTAGGGTGGCTATCATATTTCATAAAAGGCGTTGGAGGCCAGGCAAGAATGTTATATCGTAGGCGGAAGTCTCGTCAGCGAGTCTAGTTTCGTTCCCAGGTTTAGAATCCGTCGGAATTACTAACCGAAGAATCATACAGCGCTTCGACAGTATCGAGTTACTCGTCCCTGTCGACTCGGCATGCAACACCTCAACTTGAGAAAGAAAAGCGGCAGCTGAAGTCGAGTTCCTTTGGCTTTTGTGGGTTTAGCGAGTCGCGATTGCGTGCTGCACTTCTGCATTGCTCAACCTGAAACTCTACTGACAAACGCATACATTGCAATCAGTTAAACTGTTTTGCTATGCATAACAAATCTCTTATGCTAATTTGCAGCAAATCTAACTGATGGCGATTCCTGAACTTCTACTGCAATTAGCGAAGGTTTCTGGTTTGTTAATTGAGTAAGAGCACGAAGGAACGGTTTTCGTGACAAAATGGACCAACGAGAAGTTCCCCCTCCCCTCCCAACTATGAAATATTCGAATTTTGTATATTGAAGTCGTTTAGTGGTCATTTTTAGGTATTTGTTGGCTATAACGTTTTCAGGGTAGCCACATGTCAGGAGTCAGGGAAAAAAAATGTGCCAGAGAAATCAGGGAAATGCAAGTAGTAGTCAGGGAAAATAGAAATTGATAGCACAGATTTTAGAAACTTTCCAAGGATTTCGAAGGATTGTAAAGAATTTTGAGGAATTCATTGAGATTTTCTGGGTTTCTAATGATTTCAAGAGATTTTCTATTATTTTAAAAGACTTTAAGAGGAACTTAAAGGGATTACAAGAGAATTTGTATAATATTTAAAAGGTTTAATGGGATTTTAGAGGACTTGATGAATTTTTAAGAGATTTTTAAGAAATTTTAAGGAATTCATAGAATTTTAAGGAATTTTAAAGTTCCTTGTGAATTAAAGGATTCTAAAAAGCTTGTAAGAATTTAAAGAAATTTTGATTTTTTAAAGGATTTTAATGATCCTCGTGGAATTTTCAAAGATTTCATAAGATTTTTATGATTTTAAAAAGATTTTGTGGAATTTTATAAAATTTTAAGGAAGTTTTAAGTATTTTTAAGGATTTAAAAGTTTTTGCATGGAATTATAAACGATTTGAAGGACGCTTTTCTTAGTTCCTGTCAAATATTTTACATCAACTTTCTGACGATGGAGAAAATCGGTGGTATAAATTTTATTGAAAAATTTTTCTTTAATAATAAGCATCAATTAACTCTTGAATAGAAAGTTTTCAAAAATTGCAAGCAATTAACTCTTTTTGCAGAAATGATTTCAATAAAACGATGTGCAATATACTTACATTATACATATATCTTTCTACTTAATTTTACAGTTGGTAGGTCAGCAGAGGCTTTTATAAAAGTCTGACAATCATGTAGAAAATTAATAATCTACGCTCTCGAACATGACCGCGATGGAGCAACTTAGTTTGTGGTTTCCAAACGTGATTGAGAATTAGATTGAAAACCGCAGCAGCATGCTTTTCTTCATCGCTCATGTTTTCCAGAATATATGCTTCAAAGAATAACAACGCTGTATTTTTACCAAGGAACTGATTTTATCCACAGAACAAGGTTCCACAAGACATAATTAGAGTCATAATACATACAATCCTTGCATAAATTAGAAAAAAAGAAAAATCTAAAAAGAAAAATCTAAATAAATTAAAGTCATAAAATAGGATTAGGCAATTGTAATGACAAGTTCAGTGTTAAAGGCGAGTGTTACGAGGTTGAAAATAAGAGGGCTGAGGCGAGAGAGTAAATCGCTGCTTGTTATTACTTCCATTTAATAACTTGTTAACAAAGAGCTATCAGGGCAATTCTTTTCATGGGCTTCTTTAGTACACGCGATGGAACAAAGTTACTGAGTGAGGGTGTTATAAGATTTAAATTAAAGTTAATTATGTAAACGGCCGTCTTTGAACTTCAAGAGCATTAAGCGAATTACATTCTATTACTCTCACACATTCTTAACTAATTTAATTCTGGGCATTGATAATGTAAAATCTAATTCAGTTTTAGTTAATTTTATTAAAATTTTTACTGCTTCCTTATGTATGAAGATAGCAGCAGATATTTTACGCTATCTCGCAGATTCTGGATTGACAATACCAGACATACCCAACTCAGTTATTCTGGATAATCCGGTTATTCATCAAAATTAGCTACCTCAGAGAAACATACAATTATTTATACAATTATTTAAAATGTAGAGGGAATTCTTGATTAAAAATTCGTAACTGATATTAATTGTCTCTGAATGGTATTCGAATGGTGCTTAAATCTCGGATTGAGAATTAATATCACGTGAAATGCACTAATAACTCGACTGTAGTTACGTTGTCAAATTTCTGAGTTGAGAAACCGGATTCGTCCATTCAATGCTTATAGGAGGAAATGTAATCCGTTTACGGCCACTGCACATGCATGAAGCATCAGATTCTCGGAAATCGCGAGGAAATCGTCAACTATTTTATGGAACTTGCAGTGATTTCCCTGCAATTTCCGAAAATTCCGTCAACATAAGTATCTAATCGAAAAGTTGTGCATAAAAGTAGAATTTGGAAGACCCTTATAATGTCTTCTATATTCTTCTGTAAAAAAAGAAAAAATTAACGTTTATGCATAACATCTTAACATCATTTAACATCATAACACTGAAAATTAACATGTATGCAAATTAATCAATGTTTTAGCACTGTTTATAGTTTCAAATACAATCAATATTCGTTGATATACAATCAATGATTCGTTCATTTGAACGTTGAAAACGGTTTAGTTATCAAATAGCTTTATTCAGACCTTTTACGAAGTTAATAGACAGAAGAATGGATTTGTAATACGGCGGCGGCACACATAAGACGTGCGCGGGAGTTGTGCCCTAATTTCGCGCACGGACGTGTACAGGAACCAATTAATTACAATTTGCTGTGGTTGGCAATGGGGAACATATTATGCGAAACTACATTTTACGTTGAATTTGCATACGAACCGCCGTCGGATTATCAACGTTAGCAGTAGCTGGGGAGATACTTGGGTATAAGGTAACTTGGTTCCTATCTGGTATCTTATACTGTTAAGAACTCTACACTCTAAGCTCCATTCCAAGTCTCCGGTGCTCAATGTTCCACAATCCACTGGGAATAGACCATTGATTCCCACGACTTTTAGACGCTAAATTAAACATCTCTGGAGCTGTACATATTTGGTTTAACTTCTGAATAACGTTCAAATGAACGAATTTTTGTATTGATTCTATTTTTAACTATAAACAGAGTTAAAACATTCATACTTCTATACAAAATTAATGTTAATGCAAATTAAGTTTGTATAGAAGAATAGTTTAAAATAGCTTAAAATAGTTTAAAATATAACCCATACAAAAATTCGTTAATTTGAACGTTCAGAACTTAAACCACATCGAGCGCAATAAGTTGTACTTGATAAATCATATTGCGATAATGTAATAATCGAAATGAGAGAACAGAATAGAGTAAAATGTAAAAAGGATATCTAAAGGTTAATATTTAAATTCATCTCTCTCTCTCTCTCTCTCTTTTCATGTCGCAAATCCAAGTAATTCGAGGAAGATGAAAGGAAGTATCTTAAGTTCGTATCATTTTCTATGAAACACTAATTTTCCTCAAAGGTTTCAATTCGCTTTAGGTCGACTCAGGTCTATTGTCTGGCCACGAGTTTCTCGTATATACCTGCATCCTGATCCTTAAATCCCGTTAGGTTCAGACCCGCAATTTCTTGTGGTTCTACGCCAATTACATTTTCCACTTCTACGTTCTTTCCAAGCGAAATAATTAAGGGCGGAAATGCAGTGATCATCAAAACCTTTGAGTTTTAGAATATTTAATTTCGTCAAAGCCGAATATAGCATAATAATCAACCATACGATTACATTATTTAAAGTTGAAAGTTATAACTGAAAATAACACATTAATATAAGAAAGAATTCTTTTCTTATATTTATTTGGATAAACATTTGTTTTTGACATAAAGAAGATGGAATTCAATTCCCTCTTTTTTTAGCCCTCTACACACTATCAGCTCATCGATTCTCATTATGTCGACACACTTTTGATATTGCCGACCGCATATGGACGGAAATGCATTATAAAGTCCGATGAATTGTACCCTGTTGTCATCCCCCGCATATATGTGTCCCCATCGAAACCTCGATTTCTGTATACACACACGTTTTAATCCCATCAGAAGTGACTAAAACCTCAGCATCACGATAACATGGAAATTATTGACACCAGGCAAAATCAAAGCGAGAATACTTTTCCAGATTGATAAAATTCACGATATATAGAAACATTGACAAATTAAAAAAAAATAACAAAATGGATTTTAAATGAGCGAATTTTTTTATGGATTGTATTTTAAACTATAAACAGTGTTAAAACACTAATTCATTTGCATTAACATTTAATTTGTATAAAAGAATATGGAAGACACTTAAAATGTCTTGAATATTCCTCCATAAAAAAATCAATGTTAATGCAAATGAATTAATGTTTTACCACTGTTTACAGTTTAAAATACAATCAATATCCGTTTTGATATAAAATCAACAATTCAGTTCAAAACTGTTCAGTCATTGCTCGCACTTGCGCGTTATTTATTGCTGATGAAATCGTAATTGCCATATCGTAAAGCGTGAGTAATGAGAGAAATGAATTAGGAAAGGCGATTGACCGAGAGTGCACGAACGATAAGAGGCTATTGGAGTTTTATAATACATACACATACTGCTACTATAAACTGGCTTTGTTATGACCACTGCATTATTTAGTCCAAGAATATCTTAATATAATGCATTCACGAGCAAGATTCCTCATTAATGAATGAATGAAATGATTAGCTACTTATAATGAAGACCTTGGAGAGTATATTCAACCCGAACTCTATGCTGACCTTTCCGTTCAGTTGAAGTCGACGACATGTCCTTTGAAATATTTCAATCTCTTCTTAAACATCAATACATTCAATTCAACATTCAATTATTTTGTTGTTCTCGAATCAAGTGTACTTCCAAATCAGAATTATATTGAATTCTAATTGCTATTTATTATTTATATGCTTAATTACCTGTTGCGAACTTGTAAAAAGACGATAAAAGTCTCTTCATAGGTATAGCCAGAACGAGTAGAAAGTATGAATGGAATATAATCGATTCCTCGGTAGCTTGGTTTACGCCTGCGTAGTATTGTAGGCTCTTGTACGTCACTGGTCACGGTACAGTTGAAACGTTTTACCTGGTTATTTTTAATTGCTAACTCATACTTGATTCTTTTGTCTTGTATATTATACATACTTTCATAATCGAGGCTTCAATACAAGAGTCTAACATAAAATCGTAGATCATTGAGAGTAATTGGTGTGTATAACTGCTTTAGCCGAATTATTGCTGTTACATACATATAAAATATAAAGAAATTATTGATTTTGTGGCGAGTTTTGACTCATGATGTTTTTTTTATATAATTCTAGGGAAAAAGTGGAGGTACTCTGAAGTAGAGCACGAGCGCGCGGGTCAAGTGCCCGCGCACTGACACGTCCAGGGTTGCCAAAATTAGAAAAAGAAATGTGACAAAAAAAGATTGATTGAAGCTCTTCTGACAAATGGGTAACTGAAATAGGCAGGACATTTATTCTTATGGAAAATCGTTTTTAGCCGCTGCTATTGAAAAATAATGGTATTTTCAACAATTTTAATTTTTTGTTTGGAAATTAATTTTATATCGAAAATGTCTAGTTGATTTTGCAACCAGAAAAGTGAATTTTTAATGTAAGCTTTTCATTTTTAATAAAGACAATAATTTTCATCGGAAAATATCAAATAAAACAGGAAAATAGACTGTAGTGTCTGGAAAATATTTTAAAATACTAGCAGAGCAACACGTTTATTATTTAATTTATAATCCAATTTTTTAATATAATTTTTATAATTTAGCGATTATTCATTTTTTTTTATTGAAAATTAATGAAATTTTGCTGATTCAAATTTAGAGATTAGGTTTAGAATTACAATGTATCCGAGATTTTAGGGACATTTGGTTACATCATTTTTTTTAAAGAGGTATTTCAAGAGGTTTCTATCAGGAATTTTAATGGATTTTCACCATTTTTAAGTGATTTTAGCGAAGTTCTAAGGATTTTAAAGATTTTAAAAAGATTTCGTAGAATTTTAAGGTATTTCAGGATATTTCGAGGAATTTTAACGGAATTCATAAAATTTCAAGAGAATTTTTAAGGCTAAGAAATTTTATTGAAATTTTGAGGAATATTAAGAGGTTCCTAAGAGCTTAAAGAGATCCCAACGAATTTTAAGCGATTTCGCCAAGATTTTCGAAGGATTTAAAGACATTTCAAAAGGTTTCAGAGAATTTTAAGAGACTTTAATGAATTTTATAAATGTTATAATAAAATTTCAAGGAATTTTAAAAGAAGTCAAGAGATTTTAATCATTTTAAGGGATTATCTGATTTCTAAAAGATTTAATAGAATTTTCAGGATTTCATGGTATGTAACGAGATTTCTAATAATTTTAATGGATTTTAAATGACGTAAAGGATTTTAAGAATTGTAAGAAATTAAATTAAAATTAATTAAATTTAATTTTATGAATTTTTATGATTTCATGGAATGTAACGAGATTTCTAATAATTTTAATGCATTTTAAAGTACGTAAAGAATTTTAAAGAATTTTAAGAATTTCTATACATATATGTTTTTTAAAAGAATTTGTAGTATATGAAAGGATTTCCAAGGTTATAGTAAAAGTTTAAGGGATTTTATGAGATTGTTCGAATAATTAAAAGATTTTTTAGAATTTTTAAGGATTTCATGAAATTTTAAGCGAGTGGACAAATTTTTTGAGTGTTTTAAGAGATTTTAATGAATTTTAAATCTTGTGAAGTTTCAAGGAATTTTAAGAGATTTCAAAAGTTTTCAGAGAATTTTAAGGGACTTTAAAGAATTTTAAATGTTGTAATATAATTTTCAGGAATTTTAAAAGAATTCAAGAGATTTTCATAATTTTAAAAATATTGTATGGAATTTTAAAGAATTTTGTGAAATTATATGAGATTTCTAAGAATTTTAATATATTTTAAAGGGCGTCTAGTTAATTTAAATGTTATCGTATATAGTTTAAAGAATGTCAATCAGTTTCTAAGAATTTTAAGAAGTTTTCACGAATTTTAAAAGTTTTCAAGAGAGTTCTATTTGTTTTAGAACATTTTATGGGGTTTAAAAGATTTAAAAGTCGTCAGGTAATTTTTTACAGATATCTCTAATTTTGTAGAATTTTTAAAGATTTCATGGAATTTGAGATAAGATTTCTAAATATTTTAAGAGATTTTTGCTAATTTTAACTTGGATTTCAAGACATTTCTGATGTTAATCGTTTTTGTGAAGTTTAAAGAAATCTTAACGAAATTTTAAGGTATTTCGAACGTTTTCCTTTAATTTAAGTCAGTTTTTTAAGATAGGATTTGAAAATATTATTGTTCGATTTTCGATTATTCGATTTTTATTTTGAGAGTACTTGATAATTCATTAAACATTGTATATTTAATGATAAAAATCACTGGAATGCCAGCGGAACTCGAGCTGTAAATCATATTTATAAAACTGGAATTAGTGAATTACACATTTTATGTTTTTCTGAATACTTTGATGTAATGTTAAATTTTTTGAAAAGAAAATTATGAAATAATATTATTAATATTGCAAGGAGGGTCACGTATATTTTTCACGTGCCTGCACGTTTGTTCGTACTGAAACATAGGCGCGAAAGTGTATTTGTTCCCCGCAGTTGAACATCAGAATCAGTAAAATGAGTCTCTGCGAGCTGCTAGAAAACGAACATGCGGCAGTCGATTATTGTGTGACTGTGAATGATTCAGAGACTAGTCATTCTCTCAAACAAGTCGTGACTATCTGTGTGTATACTATTTACGTACCTGAGTGTGTAAATGAGTGAGAGTGTATAGGTTTTATATGAAACGTTCGTATTATCGGCATGTGTCGCCAGACAGAACCATTTTTAGATGGTAGATGACAATGGTGGTATTATTTATCCCCAGAGCCCAAGGGTCCAGAGGTCACAAAGAGGGAGCAAAATGTGTAGCGAAGTTTTTGCAGTAGAATGATTTTATTAGATTATAGAGGAAAATTATATAAAAACTAACGTTGAATTTATATAGAGGGCTCTCCCCTTGAAATAATGTTCTCTTCAAACAGATGCAACTTTCAAAGAACTGCTTTATGAATTCCTCTTCAATGAATAAAATATAATTATGTTGTATGAAATCTACTTTATATTTCACTAAGTTAGTCCTTTGATTTTTAAATCAGAATTTTTTTGAGGTTTCGAAAATAGATTTTCAAATTTGAACATTCAGTCTCAAAGGATTTGAAGTTTTAAACTATAAACAGTGCTAAAACATTAATTTATTTGCATAAACGTTAATTTGCTATAGAAGAATATGGAAGGCACTTATAATGTCTTCCATATTCTTCCATACAAAATTAATGTTAATGCAAATCAATTCATGTTTCAACACTGTTTATAGTGAACGCATTTTTGTATTGATTGTATTTTAAACTGTAAACATTGTTAAAACATTCATTAATTTTCAATAATTAATTTTCAATAATTAATTTCAATCATTAATTCATTAACAATAATTTAGTACAGAAGAATATGGAAGACACTTACTATAAACAGTGCTAAAACATTAATTAATTTGCATAAACGTTAATTTTGTATGGAAGATATGGAAGACATTATAAGTGTCCATAAAAAATGAACGTTTATGTAAATTAATTAATGCTTTAACACTGTTTATAGTGTAAAATACCAAAAATTCCTTCATTTAAACGTTCAGAACTGTTCATTCATAAATGAATTTTAAAATCCTGAATGTTGGAGTTCTTCAATACTGAAAACTTTCAAGTTAAATGATGATTAGTACATCGTTAGAGTGCAGCTCGCTAATGACGAAAATGCACTATTTAAACCTTAAGGTAAATCACAAGACATTGTCGAGACTAAGTCAAGGACTCACACATGAGTCATCATCTTGTTATGGCAGATACGATAACGAGTATAGTAACAATACCTTGAGTTTAAAAATTAAAAGCTATTTTCAGTTCTTGTCACATCTCTCGTTCCTATAGATTGACAATACAAGTCTCGCTTCCATCAACTTATAAACGAATTATATTTTAATCCTTTAATTTATTTTCTACTTCAAACTACTGTAACGAGATTGAATTATTGAATTTTTTCTCTTTCAAATATATTTGTTCATTATTTATTTTGTTGATTGACATGTGTGATTGACATCTTTTAATTACTGCTTGTCAGTAAAATCGTATTGGTTAATTATTGGTGGTATTGGTTTTAAAGTTTTTTTTTTTTTTTTTTTTTTTTTTTTTAACACATAAACATTAAAAATTCAACATTTTTTCAAGTTTCTTATTTTCTGCTGACAATGGCGTTTTTATATCATGTAGAAATTTCGATAGGGATCTAGTTGGGGCCTCACTAGTTTTCACTTTTTCTAGTTGGGCCCTGGTGGGGAACACTTGTCGGAACCCCAGCTCGATCGTAACGCTTTAGGCTTCTACTAGAACAAGTTTTCCCCATCAGGGACCCAAATAGTCTTCCTCATCAGGGCCCCGACTAGTTTGCCTCACCAGGGCCCCTACTAAAAGGAAAAACTTGTGAGGCCCCCACTAGACCCCTGTCGAAATTTCTGCATGGTTTGAAGTAGAACTGCTCAAAATTCGTAAGAAATTTACCACTAGCGCCAGACAGGGCTCTGATTAGTTTCTTCTAGACTAGAACTTCTAATCCGCCCCACGCCAAAATCCTACTTTAAATTAGGAAAAACAGGGAAATTTCTACACAGATGAATTCATCTGTTAACGTTTAAAGTGCAGAAAGGTACCTGTGGAATAAATGACCGATTTTGATACTCGTATATTCACCAGTTGAATTGTATTTTACATATTTGCATTTCATTGGCGGAATCCAATGCCTGGAATCTCGTTCATGAACACGTGGTTATTCCGGATGTTGGATTCGAATATCCCAGCAGCGCCAGTTCTCGGAGATTTTTTTCCTCTTCTTTTACTGGTACGACATGACGGAATAAATAAGAAAATAAGACTGAGTCGCAGGGAAAGGAGTGTATTAGTATTATACAAAAGTCGAGCTCTGGCTAGTCAGCGAATTGAAGTATCGGCTAATTAAAATTGGCTTTGATTTCGGTTAGACACGGATATTCATTTACATGTGTGCTCTCTCCAATGTTTACGAGTCTTGGCTTCCAAAGGCCAAACTCACTTTTATGATATCACCAATAGGCGCGGCGTGAATTATTTTTTCTTAATGAGGGAACGAAAATTCCAAAGTGTGTAAAAGAATGCGCTCTTTTTTTCGCTTTCATTAGATTTAGAAATTTACTTTTGTATGTGTAGGTCATAATACTAATGAACTTTTTTCTTTTTGTTGTAGGTAAGTTTCTTCTCTGGACGTACTTATCTTAAGTGAAACCATTTCGTCAAATTAACGGTGAGCCAAAATATAGAGAACTGTGAAATATTCTTGATTTTTTTTTCTTTTTTTTTTACACTAGTGTAAAGGTATTTCATGGGATTTTTAATAATTTTAAGGGATTATACGATGTTTTAGGGATATTTAGTGATTTTAAAGAATTTTAAGGAATTCAGGGGATTTTACGGGAGTTCAGTTGATTTTCAGAAATTTTAAGAGATTTAATCAGATTTTATGGGTCTGAGTAATTTTAATGATTATCAAGTGAATTTACGAAAATTCAAGGAATTTTACGAAATTTTGAAAGATAAAAAAGGCAATTTACGGAATTTTATGAGACTTATGAAGATTCTTAAAATTAGATAAATAATTACAAAATTTTATTTATTGCAGGAATTAAAAATTCTAAATTATTTTTTCTACTAACAAAAGGTGAGCAAAAACGAGAAATTAATCGTGTGCAGAGCAATTTTGCTCACTTTTTGCTAGAAGAAAAAATAATTTCGAATTTTTAATTCTTGAAATGTAAAATTTTGTAATTTTTTTTATCTGATTTCAGAAATCTCCGTAAGTTTCATAAAATTCCTTAAAATGCCTTTATTATCATTTAAAATTTGTTGAAATTCCTTTATATTTCATAAATTTTCTTGATATTTCTCAAAATTACTTAAAATTACTCAAAATCCCATGAAGTCTATTTTATACCTCTTAAAATTACACAAAATTCCACGAAATCTTATGAAATTCCTGAAAATCCATTATAATCTCACCAAATCCTTTAAAATTTCTGGAAGTAAATATCTTTATTTAAAATTACTGATAATAATATCTCAGAAAATGTCTTAAAGTCGCTTAAAATTACTTAGAATCTCTAAACTATAATCAAATGCCATCAAATTTCGTAAAATTCCTGAAAATGACGTGAAATCACTTAATATTTCTAAAATCTTAATAAATTCCATAAAACCCTTTTTAATTCCTTAAAATTATGCAAGATTCCATGAAATCTCATTAAATCTCATTAAATCTCATTAAATACCTTAAAATCTAATGAAATTTCGCAAAACTCATACTCAAATCTCTTAAAATTTTCTTAAATTATATAAAATTCCACAAGATATGTAGTCAAATTCCTTAAAATTACTTTATAATCCTTAAAAATCTCATAATTTTTCCAAAAAAAAAATTTGATATTGGAAAACTTTATAATTCCTAATCTAATTTTAGGAATCCCTTCAAATAACTTAAAAGTTTTTAAAATTACTTAAAATTCCACAACATATCCATTCTTAAATCTTTTAAGATTTCTCAAAATCACATGATCTCTTAAAAAAAGCTAAAAATCTAATGAAATTTCGTAAGATCCCTTGAATCTCTTAAAAGTCCTTAAAACTATTTAATATCCCCCAATGAAACTTCGTGAAAATCCTTGAAACAGCTTTAAAGTTTCTAAACGTACCTAAAATTACACAAAATATCGTTAAATCCTTTAAAATTATTTAAAATCCCATGAAATTTCGTTAAATTCTTATTTCAATTATCTGAGAATCCAATGAAAACTCTATTCGATTTTTAGATTCTTTAAATTTCTTTAGAATCTATAAAATCCAAATAACTGGTAAAATTCCTTAAAATTTCTGAAAATCAGAATAAATTTCATTAAATTCCTTGAAATATGTACCGTGAAATCCTTTAATATGTATTTCTCAAATTTTGTTTAAACAATTGTATTGACCAATTGTTTAATACAATTGCTTTCCGCGTAAAGAGTGTTGGTAAATAAGAGTCAGTTACATGATTCTTAAAAACAATTTCAACGCAAATGAGGCTCTACTATAACACTTAAAATCACATTTTGTCGGTCTCTGACAAGGAGAAAAGTAGTTTTAAAACGTAACGATCTTTCACTCGTAAAGATAATGAGTAACGCCTCTTCGAACGCAAATTTTCTATAAATACCTAATACCTATACCTTTGATTATAATTTCTATAGGCAAAACGTATATAGTATATACGCATTCTTCCTTTTTAATTTCTTTTTTTTTTTTTTTTCTTTTTCTCTTAAATTTTACTTCTCTCGAAGGAAACATGGGCGAAACTCAGTTTCTCATTACTCGTAATCTTTCGGTTCATTCTCTTCTCGCGGCTATGCGTCGTGATTATTGTCTTTGTCTCTGTCTTCCTTCCCGGAACCCGTTTTGAGTGCTTCCCCGAAGAAGGTACGAAATAATCGCATTCCGAGGTTCGTCGTATCGTAGGGCTCCACGACTCCCTTAAAAAGCCGCCAGGGTGAATGCTGGAGGCTGGAGATTGTGCAATTTCGACACCATAAAGAGCCATAGGACAAAATCCCATTTTCTCGTAGAAATTGAGTTCCCTCTGTCAGGTGGAACACTAGATTTCTCTTACGGATCACCTAATACCATTTAATCTAATGTGACATAGAAAAAGCAATTAATAAAATTCTTCTCTCTTTTATCTTTACGAGATTAAACGCGCGCTCCGCGCGCACATTTACTACAATATTTATTTAAGATTTAAGATTTCCCGCGTCACGCGCCATATTCAATATACGCCGCGTCATCACTTTCATCTGACCAATAAGGAAAAAGCGTTACGTTACTAATGATCTTTTTATAATAGGATGTTACCCCGTAATTTTGTTATCCCATCAAATACAAAGTAATTCGAGAGAATAATTTCACATTCATAATTTGCATTTGAAGATAAAGAAAATACAAATAGCTTCCGTTTACAAATATATTTGATTGAAGTCTTCCAATGACAATGGCAGCCAAAAACAATGCCAGACAGAAGAAATCATAAAATAAAAGTGTATTATAAATATTCGAGTGAGGAGACATGTGACCTTGACGTGCCATGGTTTCTTTATATCTTTAATTCCGTTCGTGATATCAGATCATTAATATTCATCAAATTTGCTGTAGATATCTTGAAGATATATGCAATTTTCTTGATGTTTTAATATCTCTTTATTCCGAATGAAGTATGTATTACACAATTATGTATTATATTATTGCACATGCATTTTTTTTTCTTTGCATTTAAAGTTTTTGCTTCTGTGAGTCTATAAAATTAGCAAAAATTTCCATAGTACTGAAAGGAGGCAAATACCCGAAGGTGAAGGTTTGGTTCTCCAATACCTTTTGAATATTGCGTGCACTTTTAAATTGCGCATCCGGTACTACAATTTTACGAGTGGCCGCATGCAGATCTCAACCTTAATCTTGCAAGCTGTACATCAGGCATTTATTTCCAAAATAAAGCGACATAAAACTGGATATATAATTATAATTAGACCAATCACGTGTGTTGCAACGTCCGAGCTTTGAGGAAACTCGTGAAACTTAATAATTTTTCTCACATTTTTTCTTGGCAGTGAGGGTTTTGCCTTCCTTTTCATTTTTTAACAGGGTTGTTCTTCCTTTTCACCTGCAATGAAAGTAATCAAGTTAATTAGCGATAATTAATACAATATTCGTGCCTTTCTGCTTCTGTAGAACAGATTCGGTGAAGCGGAAAATCAAGACAATGGCTTGTCAGCTTCTCTAGGATCTATGGATCATTATTATGGAATTGGTTATACTTTCTCGGGGTAGCTATACAATTTTTAATAGAAAATATTGCATTGAAATGTTTTTGCAGGGAAAATTTACCGTGGTTAAATATATTGCAATATTCAAAGTTTAATCGGGAAGGTTAATTTGCGTTACAATGGATTTTTAAAGATAAATCGATGAAAATTTTAACATTTGTTTTTTTTATGTACGAACTGTTTTTTTCTTTTTTTTTTCTATAGGGTGGTTATATGTTAGTGAAATCAGGGAAAGTCAGGGAAAATATAAATTGACAATTATGATAATTATGTTATTTTTTTTGTATTGTGTATATAGATATTATATAGTTTATTTAACAGATTTTAGAAATTTTCCAAGGATTTCGAAGGATTATAAAGAAATTCCAGGCATTCTTTCAGATTCTTTGGGTTTCTAATAATTTTAAGAGATTTTTATGATTTTTTAAAAGATTTTTGGGAATTTCAGGGAATTTTAAAGTTTTTCGTGGAAGTAATATAAGATTTTAAGAAAATTGTCAGATTTTAAAGAGATTTAAAGAGATTATAACTATTCTCGTGAAATTTTAAAAGGTTTTAAAAGGTTGGTACGAATTTTAAGAAATTGTGATTATTAGGTATTTTAAAGGATTTTGAAGTTTTTCATGGAATTATAAAGGATTTTAAGAATCTTTTAAAAATTTTAAGAACTTTTGACATTCTAAAAATGATTTTAAGGTATTTAATTTCAAAAATTACTTTTGATTTTTGAAGGATGTTGTGAGGTTTTTCTTTCTAACTATTTTTATTTACAGTTTAGGAAATTCAAATAATTTTAAGGAGTTTTAAAGTTCCTTGTGGAAGTTTAAAGGATTATAAAAAAAACTTGTAAAAATTTTAAGAAAACTTTGATTTTTTAAAGTAATTTGAAGAGATTTTAATGTTGCTCATGAAATTTTAAACGATTTCATAAAATTTTAAGAAATTTTCAAAAAGTTTATGGAGTTCCAAGAATTTTAAGGAATTTTAAAGTTCCTTATTGAATTTTAAAGGATTTCACAAGATTTTTATGATTCCTAAGAGATTTTCTGAAACTGTGAAGGAGTTCATGGGATTTTATTAGATTTTAAAGAATTTATGCCATTTTATAAGATTTTAAAAATTATATTGAAATTTTAAGGAATTTAAATATTTTTCTAGGAATTTCAAAAGATTTCAGTGAATTTCAACCTATGAAGAAATTGCCCAACTTATTTCCAAGTTCTGATCTGGGCCCGATCGGATTTTCCACATGTGGCCGTAAGAGGGCGGATTGTGTGGCTCCGGTCGGAACCACGTCGAACTAAGTAAGATTAAGTTTGACGCGTTTGACAGGTCAACTTTTGCGTTAGTTTGATATAATAAATTATTATTATAAATAATAATAATGATTATAATAATTAATTAAAATTATTTAATTATAAATAATAATAATGATTATTATAAGGGGCTGTTCAAGTATTACGTAAGCACTTTTAAGATCATTTTCAACCTCCCCCCTCCCCTTTCTGTAATTTATTCTTTTATATATATATATATATATATAT
>UCOH01001271.1:0-21770 GCA_900474275.1 Synergus japonicus
TGTTCTCTTTCGACCATTTTTCAGTAGGATAAATAGTTTTCCATTTAAACGTAAAAAGTACTTTTAATAATATCAAATATTTTTACATTCTCATCAGAGAAGGTATTATTTAATTTAAAAATTCTAAAGACGGATGTTCATAGTACTCAAAAAGTCGAACAATTTTTCTTAATTACTTTTTTGGATAAAAAAAAAATTGAAAGACTTATAACATTTTGAAAATAAAAAAAAAATAAAAGAAAACTTAAATTAAAAGACAAGCAACGCACGATATGAAAAAAAGTCTAAAGATGAAAAATGTTTCTTTGTGAACACTCTATAGGACTGACATAAAAACGTTTTGAATTTCCTTAAAAAATTAAAAATTCAAATTTTGAGCCAAATAACGCAAAATATAAAGAAAATGATAGTAAACATAATAAAAATTCAAATTTTGAGCCAAATAACGCAAAATATAGAGAAAATGATAGTAAACATAATTATTAGTCTAAAAAAGATCTACATGTTCTCTTTCGACCATTTTTCAGTAGGATAAATAGTTTTCCATTTAAACGTAAAAAGTACTTTTAATAATATCAAATATTTTTACATTCTCATCAGAGAAGGTATTATTTAATTTAAAAATTCTAAAGACGGATGTTCGTAGTACTCAAAAAGTCGAACAATTTTTCTTAATGACTGTTTTTGATATAAAAAGAATGTAAAATAAAATTTGACACCCTCCCCCCCATTTTTGGCAAACGTCCGCGTTTTTACATTCTCATCAGAGGAAGTATTAGATTTGAGTCGAGCGCGAAGCGCGAGTGCCCTGATGAGAATGTGCTCCTTAAGGTCGATAGAACTTTAAGTAAATTAGTTTTAGTATGCAATTCCTGTTGTAGTAACTTAAATAAAAAAAAAATAAGCGCCCGAAGGGCGCAAGCGTGCGAAGCGCGCATCACGGAGCGCGAAGCGCGCGATGAGAATTTGCCCGCGAAGCGGGCAGATTTTTTAAAGTGATTTTAAGGGATTTTCGGTCAGGGAAATTTGCCTAGTTGAGAGAAAATTGAAAAACGTGACCGGGAATTGGAATTTGTTCTCAAAATAGCCTGTCGGAAATGAACTTATAATTAATTATATAATAATTATAATTATTTTAATAGTTATAATAATTTTATATTTGGTTTATAAACAGATAATACTTATTATTATTCAATAACCGTTTCAGTACATATGAGGCACTACAGCAAAGCTGAAAGACGATAGAAGTGAAGGAATACGTATAATTTCGTCTTCCCTACCCCATTTCCTGAATTTTATTTTCTTTAAATATTGTTGCCCTTGAATAAAAATGTTTAAGTGTAATATTTGTCAGGCATCCATGGAAACCATTCGTTTGTATGACAAGCATAAAAAATTACATGTAAATGTACCTATAAATTCAAAATTTGTTTGTTTGCATGCAAACTGCAATGCAAATTTATCATCGTACGAAGCATTCAGATTGCACATACTTCGCCGGCATTTTTACGAAAGTGGGAATAATATTTATTCTTGTACAGTCGGAAACTGTAATTATAAAAATTCTGATATTAAATTGTTCGTCAAGCATGTAAAGAGTCACATATTGACTTCTCCAACTGGAATAACTTGCCCGTTTGCAAGTTGCGCTGGAAATAGTACAATGTACTCTAATATGAATAGTGGCACTGTCCATTTTTTTTGGAAGCATTCTATTGAACAAAATAATGAAAAAGGGGAGGTAGATAGCTTTAAAGATAACAACTTAAGAGACACAGAAACTGTTTTCAATCTTTTTTCCGTATCTTCAAATACTGATGTAGTTAATTTGGATAATTTGCAATTACCTACTACATCGTGCGATGAACAGTTCTTACCGGGTATGTTTGTCAGGATATGTATTTAACATTGAGTACAAAACATCACGCGACGGAACCTATTATACAAGAAGTTGTTACTAAATCGACTGAAATTTTCAAATTATTCAGGGAAAAATTTTCTGATTCTTTGGAGAAAACTAACTTCAATGAAGATTCTAAAGTAACTATCATTAAAAAATTTGACGACAGTTTTGATGCACTTACAAACGCTATTGACGAAAAAAAAGGATTTTTAAGAAATTCTTATAATCGGAAAATTTTTTATCAAAAGAATTTAAATTTAATCCTCCCAGTGGAGGAAATCCTTTTGAACGATGATGGAGAGGATTCTGGTTATGTTCCAATATTAGATACAATTGCTATGTTGTTGATGGACGAAAAAATTCGTTCCCATTGCGAAAATGTGGAAATAAAAGATAATGGTAGAGTTTTGTTCGATATCGTAGATGGAGGTATAATAAAAGACAACCAATTCATTAAAGATCACAGAAATGTTGTAAAAATAATGTTTTTTCAGGATGCTTTCGAGATATGTAATCCTCTCGGAGCATCAAAAAAAAAAAAAATTAAAAATAGTGGCTGTTTACATGGTATTAGTAAATCTACCTCCCCACTTGCGAACAAGAACCGAAAACATCCAATTAGTTTTGTTATGCTTAGATACGAATATAACGCAGTTTGGATGGGATAAAGTTTTAGAGAAACTTATTAAGGACGTAAAGGAATTAGAAACCCAGGGAATAACCGTAATGATTGATAGAGAGTGCAAAACTTTTCTTGGTATTTTAATTGCTATGTTAGGCGATAACTTAGGAAGCCATTAAATTGGTGGTTATGTGGAAAATTTTAGCAAATCGCACAACTTTTGTCGGTTTTGCCTGATAACCCGCGACCAGTTTTTCGAAAATATTTTTCGTGTCCGAGACTTGCGAACAGTACAAAATTATATTGAATGTGCTAACGAGGCGTTAAGAGAGAAATCAATTGTCATGGGAATAAAAAGGAACTCTCCATTAAATCAACTCAACTTTTTCCATGTTGCAACTCCAGAATTGCCTCCCTGTTTAGCGCACGATATTTTCGAAGGGTTTGCAAAACAAGATATGTTTTTAGCAATACAATATTTTGTTACGAAAGGATGGTTTAAAGTTGGTTTCCTAAATTATCGTTTAAACAATATTCAATTACTTGCGGAAAACGTAGTTTTCATCCCAACAATTAAAGTGACGGGGACTCAAAAAACAAAATTGGACGGGACAGCTAGTCAAATAAGGAGAATTATATTGCTATTTCCAATAGCAGTTGCAGAGCAAGCTAATGATTTTGAAGATTCTGTCTGGGAAGTGGTGCTACATTTTCCTGATGACAAATTAATCCCAAAACACGAATACCTACGGCACTACCCCATGTTAATACACCACTTTGGTCCTTTGAAACATTTGTGGACTTTAAGATTTGAGAGCAAATATGGAGAATTCAAAACAGACATTAGGCACTTTACAAATTACAAAAATGTAACTCAGACACTCGCGCAAAAACACCAATTAAAACAGGCTGCATTTCCATCAAGTGTTGAATCCTTCGTAAACGCAAAAAATCCTGTCCAATATTCACCAGATGCTTATAAAGAAATTAGGCATTTAATAGCAGAAACTTGCAATCACGTAACATTTGGCGAAATTCAATATATCTCCCAAAAAGTTAATTTCCGTGGAATTGACTATAAGCAAAGTATGTGTATTTGTATTGGCAAAAATGAATTCGGAAATCTTGATCTGTGCAAAGTAAAGTACATAATTATTAACGAATCATATACCAATATAGCATTTGTAGGTGAAACAAGTTGAAACATTAGTTTCAACTCATTACTTGGTGTCTATGAAGATAGCAACAACGAATGTAGAGACAATAAAATGTTATCTTCTTTTCCATACTCTTCCCTATTATCCTCGGATCCAATTCCCGAAATAATAATTGCTAACCTGACAGCTTACTTGCCAAAATATGCACCCCTTGATGCAGATGCGTAATGTAAATGTAAGTAAATGTGCTATGGTAATGCAAAACAAATTACATCACATATCTCAATTAAGGCCATGTATAAATCACGTAACTTGGCGCTTGCAATCATACTTCATGTTTTCAGGCATCAAATTAAAATTAATTGATAATAATTAAAATTAGTTGTTCGTAGCATATAAAGAAAACGATAAGAAATATTTATCTACTGTCAAAAATGCATTTAATCTATTTTTTTTTCAAGTGGGGTGCCCGAAAAAATGAAAGCCGATAAGGTAGAAATAGATTAAGTTATACATGGCCTTAAACAATTATTAAGGTTTTAAGAAGCTCCAATTTTAAATTATAAATTATTTTAATGAGAGTGTAAACAAATTGACACCTCCCCTGAAATTAAATTTTAATACAATTGTAATTATTTCAGATGCAGCCCCTCAAAGTATGGTCCTGCGATCGCTCTAAAAAATTTGCCATCAAATTCACAAACCAGCAAGGTGACATTTTGCAAAATGTTGTACAGAAAGGTTGTGAAAAATTACAAGTTTTGGGTACGACCCTTGTAGCTGAGAATGATGGAACACTTCTCGAGGATGAGGATGAGGATGATGTAATGTACTACTCAAAAATCGATAAACCTGTTTTACTGCTTCAAGATGGGGAAATTTGGTCTCCTGCAAATTTGCATAGTTTGCAAAAGAACGCCCAGCCTTTGGAGAAACGAAGATCATTCATGGAGATCGATCATGTAGGGAATGAGGTTTTTGAACCAATCACCGAAAATGCAGTTTAGGAAATCCCTGCTGTTGACGCTAATGGGCCTTCGGAAAACGTTAATGAGTCTACGGAAGACACAAATGAAAAAATGCCCCTCGAAGATGAAGCGGCTGCTAACCAAGCAGGGCCTATTGTTGTCGATTCGATTGAAGCTCATCTAAAGGCTAAACGAGCAAGTTTTACATCCTGGATTGAATACGTCATTCCCTGGACACAACTTGGTCCTGCTAACATGGAAAAATGCAGGGCAGGAATTGCGAGCGCAGAAACGCAGAGAGAGGTTGTGCACGCAGTTCTTGCACGATATGCATTTTTATAATGCACCTATTAAAGTAGCGGATCTGCAAAAAATAGCAATCCAATTTATGAATCTGTTTCCGGAGACGATCGATTCGAGGATCGCAACGATGATGGCACTAGACTCGACGTTGGATACAATGGAATTTTGCGAAAATTACAGGATCACCACAGTTACCTAATGCGCCTAGCCAGTCGAAGGACAAATCTTTTGCAAAAGCTAGGGATTAAATTAAAAAATAGAAACTCCCTGGAAGCAGAACAAAGTGGAACAACAAATTGGCAACCAGAATTGCACCCGGAGAACGAAAATGATAACAGTTTGGAAGAAAAACGAATCATTTTAAAAAACATGAATTTAAATGAAATAACGAGTGTAGACGCTGGAACTGAAGTTCACAAATTGTTGTCAACAACATATGCTGCTAGCCAACGAATATTTTTGAACAATATATTGAGACCTCCAAGAGTTGCAGAAGTTTTGGAAAGTTGGGCAATATTGTTCAACAAAGCAATTTTGTTCTGGCATTTCAAGATGCTAACTGGAGTTAGCATGGAAAAATTGCGTACAAATTTTGAGGAAAAAATGCAAAAAATTTTAATCCATGGTAAGTTTCATTTGAAATTTCAATGGGACGAACTCCAAACAGAGGAGGACAGGTAGCAGCTCGTTTTGCTTATTATGCAAAAGCAGTTCAGAGAGGATCGGGAAAGTTTACTCCGAACTTGCTCTGTAGGTATATCTTCTTCAAATACTTAATATCAGAGCTTTTTATATCTGTATTCTTATGAATATTTATTTTACAGTTCGATGTGCCAGATGAAAACCTTGAATGCGATTCCAGGTATCCATGCATCGCTATTAGATGTAAGTATTCTAAATTTTACTTGTTTATAATTTTAATGCATGTTACATTCAAAGACA
Organism: Synergus japonicus; assembly: GCA_900474275.1. Lineage (NCBI taxonomy): Eukaryota > Metazoa > Arthropoda > Insecta > Hymenoptera > Cynipidae > Synergus > Synergus japonicus. Next base: position 5,896 of record UCOH01001271.1, read on the forward strand.
AATGGTTATTATTAAAAATTTGTTCTTTTTGCAGCTTTGGAAGAAGGAGACGACAAGGATCTTTTGACTGAGGAACAAAAGGAGAACAAGTTCCTGTTGTTCTTAGATGGGAAGCTTGTTATGAAATGTGGATCTTTCATAAACTCCCTTCAAATCTTGATAGCTACGTACTTTGTGTTCAACAAGACGTATCCTAAAGTACATGGATGAACATTGTTCTTTCTGCAGATGTATCTATTGAACATCACATCACCAAACACGACGTGCAGAGCAAAAAGCGAAGTGTCCAAGCAGAAAGTATTGACGTTTTTTAAAGCATTACAAAAAATCAATGTCGCCGACTTCGATCTCATTAAATTTTTTTATAATCTATAAATATTTAATGTTTCAAACTCTACGTTTAAAGTTTTGCTTTATTTAATTTGGCTGTGCCTACAATAAGATTAAAACTTGTATATCTACATATACATCACTGACGTACCTCGTGTAGAACTACTTAAGCGTTTTCGTATTTTTATAAAAGAAATTAATCTTCATTTTTAATATCGTGTAGAAGATAGCATAAACCTTTAACGTTTTATGTCATATGTTATTTGGCTGTGCCTACAATAAGATTAAAGCTTGTATATTTATTATTATTACAACACTGATGTACATCGTGTAAAACCGTGTACAACTAAGCGTTTTTGTATTTTTATAAAACAGTTAATTCATTTTCAATTCCTTTTAAATAAATTGATCTGCTATTTTTTTAAAGGAATAATGTGAGAGTTTATTTTTATACCACTGCATGTTTATTTGATGAAATTTACTAATATTAATTCATTAAAGTACAATTTTATTATTTTTAAATATTGTTAATAATGTTTGTAATATTTCTGATTTCAGTAGTATATTCACAATTTATTGTATAAATACAATCATTTCTGGGAATTTTACCGTAACTTTCAGTAAGAATACCGTAACCTACAAAATTACAACTGATTGGTACTTTTACAAAGTGAACTGTAAACTCGCATAACCTAAAAGTGAAATTACAAAGAAAGGTAGTTTTTTTTTTTTTTTTTTTTTTCGTAAAAACGCTTCTTTGAGAATAGTAAATATTATGTCCCTCTCTGAAAGTGGTAAAGTTACATGAAATTTGTTTACAGTGCATGGTGTTTCGGTAAAATGAATTTTAGGTTATAACATAAAAATAAAAATTATGTCAAACGATACAATTCGGAAATATAAAAATTAAGACAAATGCCAGTAAAGGAAAATGAAAATTATGTCGAATGGTTATTCGGAATTGTAAAAATTATGTCAAACGATAATTCGAAAGTATAAAAATTATAGCAAATTTATTGCTATTCGATCAACTGATTTTCGGTAAAATAAAATTTAGGGAAAATAGAATTTGGGGCATATTCGTGCGCCTCGCGAAAAAAATTAAAATTCAATTTTGTCAAGAAGGTCACCTTCGATTTTTTTTAGATTTATTGTAATATGATAAAGGTACCCTGGCAGTTTCATCCTTGCTAAACTATTGCTTCTTATAGAAAGAAGTAACACTGAAGGAGAATGAAGCAGAAAAATCGGAATTAATAGATCACGCGAGACTAATATAGTATAAGGAGTAAAATAAATCAAAACACAACAGCAAAAATCATAATTTCATCAATTTTCTAAATTAAATTTTAAAGGATCTAATATTTATGAATTTTAAAACTGTAGGGGAGAGTCGTCATGGTCAGAGCCGAATTAAGCCAACTCAGGGCCCAGTGCTGTAGATTTCCCCCCGCCCGGAAATATGTAATATTATAAATACATTAATAAATCTATTATTGATGCTTGTTGCCATAGTTGAGCCATTTGGGTAGTCATGGTTGGGTCACCGTAATTTTGGTTTATCATCACGGCAACAGCATATTTTTATACAAAAGATCGTATTAATTTTATTATTTCACGACAAAAATCGTAATAAATACTTCAGTTTAATCGTAATATATCGTAATAAATACTTTACTAAGAATCGAATACAAGTGAATTATATTACTTTGCTATAAAATTGATCAATTATGATTTACACTCGAGTCTCTCAAATATCAACTTCCCAAATCTCAGGTTCTCCCAAAAGTCAAGTCATGTTTCTCCCAAATGTCAAGTTCGGATTTCTCAAATGTTTTTCAAATTTCACTTGATAACTACTGCGCACGCTTTGCGTTCGGCATCTGATTGGTTGCATGTGCATTTGATGTGACGCATACGTAATTGATATGACTATAGAGAATCAAAAATTTCTTGACATTTGGGAGACTCGAGTGTAGTATGTGTTTTCTGCTGAAGAAAAAAATTTGTCAAAACTGTGAATCAGACTACTTTTTTCTGCATTATTTTATGTTATAATTATGAAATATTAAATAATAAACAAAATTAACTTCATACTTGGTCATTTGAAATCATTTCAGAATATACATATTTGGCCGATTTTCAGAGGTGGCTCAACCGTGACTACAAAGGCCCAACCATGACAACTTTTTTTTTTTAATGCCCATAACGTTTTTTCACTTGTTTCGTATTAATTTATGTCTGCTAGAAAAAGTTTTGTAATTATCATATCTTTTAAACAGTATGCTTAAATTTCCGAAATTATTTCTTAAGGGGTTATACGCACCAGTAATTTAAAAAAAAACAACATTTTTTTGTTGCATTTTCGGAATGTACATATATTTGAGTATATTCTCAGAAGATTTCATGTTAATCCGATAAATACTTTCGAAGTTGTACACATATTTGTAACGACGTATCGGATTGTTCATCAGTGCGCGGAGCCAAGCAGTAAACTTTTAACACTTTCTGTTGTTATTATTTTTCTGTTTCAAAATGAAGTGTAGTAGAGAAAAGAAATCATCTGCGAAAATTCAAAAATCAAGGCCAAAGAAAAGAAAAAACGTTTTTAATCCAAAAACTGCTAAGATGTATGAAAGTAGTTTTAGCGCATCTACAAAGAAATTGAAAATGCAGGTCTTTTAAAATTTTAAAGACGTTTTTCTTAAAAATGTGTTTTCAAAGTCGGTGAGCAAGATATCTCAAAAACGGCTCAACCGATTAGGCTCAAATTGTTACAGAAAGTTCAAAGATACATTTTTCAGTGATTGATCGAAGCATTAGTCTTTTCCGCCATTTTGTTAAAAATAGATATTTTTCTTATTCCTTCGATCAATCAATAGATAATATCATACACTAATAGAATCACTGGTTTTTTTTTTATTTCCGATGACCCAAACTAGAGATATTATGCTCACCGCCAGACGCCTTTTTTTGGAGGTTCTTCCGCAGATCATCCTCAGAAGGAGTAAAAATTATTATATCAAAAAGAAAATATACCTAAATGAAGTTCAATGTTACTACCTTTTGTGTTTTCCATTTGTTTATTAATCGAATGAAAGGCCTTACCGGAAAAAATTATTGAAAAATCGATTTTTTTGAAGATTACAAGTGCATGTAACCCCTTAAAGAAAAGTTATGGGCAAAAGTTGAAAAGTGGCCCGACCATGACGACTCTCTCCTACGTATTCTATGAATATATGTTTTTAGATTCCTTAAGGTCATGTAAGACTTACCCGATCTTACCGACATTTTTTTCTTTGCAACACTGTCTACATTTATTGATATCAAGTTCAGAATTTCTAAAATTAAAGAAAATATGCTAATGAAAATATGCTATCTGGTCTTAAATTTTTGTAAAAATAGAAAAAAAATTATAAATATCAATATTTAGGACCAGATAAACGTACCTTAATACTTTAGCTTCAATTCTAGAAATTTTCAATTTGATAGCTCAATAAATGTAGACGTAGCGTTGCATAGAAAAAATGTCGGTAAGGTAGGGATCGGGTAAGTCTTACATGGCCTTAAGGCATCTAAAATCATATATTTATATGTATAATTAATACGGGCAGTCTACGTGGCCGGCAGTCCCCCACCATCAGCGCATTTTACTGCTTCACAACTGTCTCACTAATACTGCTATTACTACTTACAATTAGAACATTTTTTCTTTCACACTTCTCAAGGTGTCAAAAACAGCAGGCAATTTAAAATTCTGGACTGATTGAATCCTACTTTCCATATGCAAAAATTACGCATAAAAATAATATTAAACATAATTTATATATAAAATATGTAGGAAAAATATATATTGTAATGTTCAAAGCGAAAAACTAAAATATTTAAAAATTTTATCATATAGTTATAATTAAAAATTAGGACTCTCAGTGAAAAGAAAAAGAGAGCCATTTTTTAAACACGCCAGTTTTGAGCTCTTGAAGCCTCAGCTGCCAGTCTTAAGCCTGGAAAAATCCAAATTTAAAAATTATATATACAATATATATTTTTCCTACATATTTTATATATAAATTATTTTTAATATTATTTTAATGCATAATTTTTTCATATAGAAAGTTGAGTGTCAATCAGTTTAGAATTTTAAATTGCCTGCTATTTTTGACACCTTGAGAAGTGTGAAAGAAAAATTGTTATGATTGTAAGTAGTGATAGCAGTAATAGTGAGACCACTGCTGGCCACCACCACAGGTATCTGTTGCCGAGTCGTGAATCGCCCACTTTCATTATATTACAATAAATCGAAAAAAAAATCGAAGGTGACCTTTTTAAGAAAATTAACTTTTTATTTTTTTCGGAAAATTTCATTAATTTTTACATAATAATTCACCTGAATATTCATGTAGCCCTAAGTTCGTGAAAAAATTTGTGATAAAAAAAATATGTACGTGTCTCATATTTTACCTTGGAAAACAATATATTTCATTCTCAAAAAATTCCGTGACATCACCAGGGTCAGACTGCCCGATTTCATCAATTTTATCCGATTGACACTATATTCTAAAATTTCTTGTACATTGAAATTCATGAATGCCTTCACCCGTAAAATTAGGTGATAACTTGATTTCACATTCAAAAATGTATATATACACACAACATCACAAGAGAAGGCATTTATGTGTACATATATACACTCATCTCGCGATCGACGGCACTTTTCACACCTGGCTGATTCTACGTCCCCTCCGAGCGTCCCTTGAGAGCCTACACTGAAGTGCCGGCGCTCGAAACTCAGTGCCGTACTGCGTAGCCTACGTAGTATAGAAATTAGCGAATCTTAAAATTTCCATATACCGATCCTGAGTGATGACATCAGAATGCTCGCTCGAGCATAATCTCGACCGATCGAAGGCACACAGGACCCGAGTGGTGCCGTCGATCGCGAGATGAGTGTATATATATATATATTATTTTCCAAATTATACAATGCTTAGGTATAAAAAATTTAAGAATATATCTGAAACCATCACATAAGCTAAATTGAAAAAAACATAGCAACATACAAGGGCACATAACACACAAATTGAAACTTATCTAACGTGCTATGTTTTGATAATTCTGTAAAAATATTAATTACATGAAATGAAGTAAGCATGAATGAAAAGCAAAGATATATCTAATAAGTATTACATTAATAATCACAAAATATCATGTTTATAGAAGTTGGAAAAAATGGGTAATCAATAATGAGTTTATAAAATATTTGAGAAAAAAAGACACATCCAAACTTTGTATTTATTCTTAATATTTAAAATTCAAGAATTTATAAAGAATTATAAGGACGAAATGAACGTTGGTTTTGACATTAATTGTGTCATGCTGAAAGTTATAAAATATTTTTTTTTTAGATTCTGAGGACATGCACAATGCGAAATTACATTTTTACAAAGAGATAAAATTTAACATATCTGTTTGTATAAGAATATATATAGAGTGGCCACAAGATTCAAGTTTTCAATTTCCCTGACATTTTCCTGATTTTCAGACAAATTAAAAGAATTAAAAATAAGAATAAATTTTCAATAATAATACTATTGAAATTTTTGAAAAATTTCGTATAATACTTATCACTTTAAATCTTTTGAAATTTAAAATCACTTCACAACATTTAACATTCCTAAAAATCTTTCGAATTTAAAACAAATTTTGAATAGATATTTTCAAATTCATTGAAATTTCTAGAAACATCTTAAAATTCCACGAAACCCCTTCATATTTGTTAATATTTCATAAGATCCCTTAAATTTTCACGAATCTTTTTAAAATTCCTCTAAATCCTTTGAAATACATTAAATTCCAAGAAAAACTTCAAAATCTTTTCAAATTCCTAAAATTCTCTTAAAATTATCTGTAATTCTTCAAAATTCCATAAAATATTTTCAGAATCTTGTGAAATATTGTTAAATTCGACGAGGAATTTTAAAATCCTCTTAAATCCCATGAAAAAATTTATAATTCCACGAAAAACTTTTAAATCTTTTAATCACTTAAAATTCCTGAAAACCTCTTAAAATCCTAGAGAATCTCAGAGAATACCTGGAAATTATTTATAATCCTTCGAAATCTCTGGATAGTTTCTAAAATTTGTTAAATAAATTGAACCGCTGGCGATCAAAAAGGCGTACGCGTGGATTCAGCCTGAGAAGTATTGTCCTGAAAGTTAATTTAAAAAGTCTTTCGATTTTTAAGTTTAAAGACTTATAATTCTAGAGAATTTCAAGGCGTATCTTTTTTTCCTCTTGCAAAAATTTGCAGGTTTTTTACTTTTTGAAGTAATAGATAAAAAGTGGATGTTTCGAAAACGAAAAATTTCAATCTTTTTTCATTTCAACACGCGATAATTTAGCCAATTTTCAGAATTTTTTAATTTCATCAATACAAACGACGTGTTTATGTCTTCTGAAACCATCTAAGCAAGAAAAATGAAAATATTGTTATAAACAAAAAAGTTGTTAATTTTGTTTCAGACTTGGCAAAAATCGTGAATTTCAACCTTCAAGCGCTTCGTTTATCGAGCGAATTTTAAGCTACGAAAAACTTCCAGTGAGGAAGTTGTTCCTTAAGATTTAAAAAAGCTTTTTGCAAAATTTTAGCTTAATTAGATTAATGGTTACAAATTGAAAGACTTTTTAAATTAACTTTCAGGACAATTCTTCTCAGGCTGAATCCACGCGTACCCCCTTTTGATCGCCAGCGGTTCAATTATAAAGTTATATATGTAATACGAAAAAAATAACATAGTTAACATAAATGTAAATTTTTATTTTCCCTGACTTCTCTGAAATGTAGCCACCCTGATATATATATATATATATGTATGTAATTGTATTAATTCTGACCTCAACCTGTTTTTATATGCCGGATGTCGTCCGCGTCCATCAGTCTCTTTGCAATCCGTCTCTGTGTCGCTGCTGCTGTCTTGCATATAGTTTAGACGTTCGATTGAATATGACATGTCAAGCCAACTGAAAAAAAGATTTGGCAGTTGTAATATGTCTTTTAACTTATTTTCAGAAGAAAACATGTGAGTTATTTTTTAATAGTATTTCATAATTTTAAGTACGCAATCAAGTTTTAATTGTTTTATAGTGTAATTTTTAAAGCGTTGCGAAAGTGTAATTAAGGTAGATGTCCCAATACCCTATTTCAAATATATTAACGGATTCAAATTTGAGATCATTTAACATAATCTATAATACATATAATTTTTAACGCTTTGCGGCACAGCAGAGGGTATCATATATGTACATGTATACTTATATCATTATGATGTTTTTCCATTTTTTTAAATCACCGACCTCGAAAACCTTTATATATCCAGTTTTACGAAATTTGACTGTAATAATCAAGATTATCAAGATAATCAATAATAGTTCATTTATACTTTTTATCTCCTATATATATTTTTTAATAAAAAATAATTAAATGATGTCACTTACGATATGTATGGCTTCACTCACTGGAAAGAGCTTAGCATGATTGGAATTTCTTTTGTGCAATTACTGAAAAAAATGACATTTTTTTCAATTGTATATCTATTCTTTAATAACTATATACATATATACTGTTGACTTAGAATCTGTAATCACGAGAAACGCTTGTCACAACAACTTTTTTGAAACCTCCAAAACGTATAGGTAGTCGCAATTTATCGATTACAAATAATTATAAAATAAAGCACTTGGCAATTTTGAAAGCAAAATTTTCAAATCACATCAAAGTTTATTTCGTTTTATGACACTGATGACACTTCACGAAAAGAACAATGAACTTTTCTAATAACAGACGTGACAGACGAAAACAGTGTTGCCAGATTACTCAAACGGTTTCCCCCCAAATCCAGGGTTGTGAACATATTAACATAATATACCTTAGGGTTGCCTCTCAGGCTGGCGTCCCGCATCCCATGGTTTTACGTAAAAACGCAACGCATTCCGAATCCGTGGGAAGTCACCCTTAGGCTGGCGTCACATGATTGCGTTTTGCGTTGCGTCATAATGAGAGAGAAAGAGACAGAAGTATGCTTTTTTCTCTTTCTCTCATTATGACGCAACGCAAAACGCATTAATGAGACGCCAACCTAAGGCCTAATTACAAGTTTTTAGGAAAATGTTCTTCTTCTCACTCTATCATGTGAATATCACATAAGTTTGTCTCATTCCACATTTTCCACACATTTTACCCGGAAAATGTGCGAGAATGAGACAAACTTATTGGATAGTCACATGGTAAAGTGAGAAGAAGGACATTTTCCCAAAAGCGTGTAATCAGGTCTTTAGGGTGGCGTCCCATGGATCCGGAAAGCGTTGCGTTTTTGGCTAAAATCATGAGAGTAAAAGAGACGCACTAATCCAACTATCTCTCTCACTCTCATGGTTTTGCGCAAAAACGCAACGCATTCCACATCCATGGGACGCCACTCTTAGGTTGGCGTCCCATGATTGCGTTTTTCATTGCGTCATAATGAGAGGAAGAAAGACAAAAATGTAAAATGTACTTTTCGTGAAAAATCCTAAAGTCGATAACAGTCAATGAAATTTTCGAGAACTAATTTTTTCCGTGTATATGTTTTATGAAACATTTGAATGTTTCAGAAACTTTGGTCCAATGAAACGTTTCAGGGTGAAATCCTATGCAGACGCAAAATGCAAAGCGCAAAACGAACAGCCAATGACAGAGAATCTTTGAAAAGACAGAATTCTAAAAGCGTTCTACAATTGGCTGTACGTTTTGCGCTTTGCATTTTGCGCTTGCATGGGATTTCACCGACATTGTTTCATGAAACTTTCAATGTTTCAATGAAACGTTTCATCGACTCACATCCCACTTGGTAATTTTTTGGTAATTGTGGTAATTCTCTAAATATAAATTGTTTTTTCAAACAAACAATTAAACTTGAGAAATTATTAATATTAAGTACCCAAATAACATATTTTCCACAGTCATAAAATTGAAATTTATGTATAAATATCTCAAAAATGTGATAAATTCGGAAGAAAGCAGACGATATTCGACAATAACAGTGATACCAACACCAGCCAATACTGCCAACATAGTCTATGCTGGTTTGCTGCCGCCGATTTTAAAATGTGAGGTTATGTTGCATTGAAAAAAGTAATAAAGTTTAGTCTTTTATATTTAAAAATTATTTTGTAAACATTTTTTGCTTATTACAGCTAACTTGTTTCTATAAAATGTATATCATCACGTTATTTTAAAAAAATGTTCGTTAACAATAGTGCAAATATCGAATTACCACTTTTACCAAATAATTACCGAGTTACGGTAAGAAATTACCAGTGACCAGAAAATTACGGTCACGGCACATCACTAGTCCTAAGGTTGCAGTCCCATGAGGGCGCAAAACGCATAACGTAAAATAAACAGCGAATGGCAGAACACTTTTAGATTTCTGTCTTCACAAAGATTCTCTATTATTGGTTGTTCGTTTTGCGCTTTGTGCCTGCATGGGATTCCACCTTTAAGGTTGATGGAATGTTAAAACTTTAATGTAGAGAAACTCGAATTCCAGGGGCGCGACTAGTATGGGGTTCTAGGTGTCAAAACAGTCAGAGAGTAATTCGAATATACATACTTGTAATATGCGTGGGTGTACAAATTATTAGATGGATAATACAATTCCACAATAAAAGCATTTTTTGAAGGCTTTAAATCCGGATTTTTTTGTTTTTTTTAATTTAGTTTTATTGTGTAGGGTGCCTCCCGACACCCACTGTTTTGAAACCCTTATTGCGCGCTTATCTAAAGGTGCCGTCCCATGTCGGCAGAAAATGCAAAGCAGAAAGCAGAAAATCATTAGAGTGAAAGAGATGATTTTCTGCTTTCTGCTTTGCGTTTTCTGCTATCATAGGACGGCACCATAATTCTGTCAACTTTTCACCAAGATTTGGTATTGCTCTTTTGACGGGAAAAAAGGGCAAGTTGATCAATTCTTAGTAGCATACTTTGGAAATAAAAGGTGTAGAACAGGTCAAGACTCACCAGTTTTTCGATAAGACGAATATATGAAGCGATGGAGACGAATAAATATGCGTCGATAATGGCGAATATTTTCACAGTACGACCAGGGCCTTGCGACTCTCAATGGTGGCTTTGAAGTATTATAAAGCTGATCCCGAGATTGGTCTACGCTAGATAACGCTGATGGTGTGTTTATACCTCTGTCCGACCGACCGGTGCACAGAGTTGTGCAGTGACGCGTCACTCGAAGTTTTTTACGTATTATACATGGTTTTCTACTTATGGTAAATTAAGTATTTTACGAGGAAAACCCCCCACTCCATATGAAGTTGGTGTTTTCGACGTAAAATACCTAGTAAATTACTGTAAAAAACCATGTAATTTACCTAGGGTATTTTACTTACCCAACCCTGCCGGTGCAGGCAAAAAGTACATGAGAGTAAAGAAGAAGGAAAATTCTTTTTGTCCAATTTTTCATTCTCCATCTCTTTTATTCTCATGTACCTTCTGCCTGCACCGGTCGGGCAGGCCGAGGCGTGAACGCTTCATGAGTTGCTTCCCCTGCCCATACCCCGCAAACCCATTAACCAATGGAACGAATACACGCGCCATGTTGGACATGGGAGTGTTATTTGAAGTTTTAATTTGTACACAGAGTTGTCAGATTGGGCTACTAATCGCCCAAATTCGCATTGCGTAGCCCAAAAGTAACACAAATTCTGGCAACACTATTTGTACATTTGCTTTGAGTTTATGTTATTGTTGTTAAAAGAACATTATAAATTAACTGTTTATATTGTGCGGCTAAAATGAATTCTGAAGTACCGAGTGATAAATATAAATATTAAATTACAATTATTATGTATTATTTTAAGTTTTCTTTAACAATAAAAACTGATGTACAAATATATTTTTACGATGTTATGTTTCTTCATGAACAACATTTTCATAAAGAAAGCAATAAAAAAAACAAATAGAAATACATAAATAAAAAAAAAAAAGAATATCATAAATAATTAGTAGACTAATTATTTATGATATTCTTTTTTTTTTTATTGCTTTCTTCATTTTATTTTATTTTTAAAGTTAATTATTTGAAAACTATTATCTGGAAGTAACATTACGTCACGGATTTTCTTATCATAGGGTTCCGAGTCTAGACTAGATGGCGCCTATAATTGTTCAGTTGGAAAAATCAACATATAGAAATGGACTGCGGGACGCTGTAGGAAAGCGCGTGATAATGCGTCAGAGAGAGAAGTTGCAACGGAGTGTAGTTTTGTCTCTTTCTCGCCGAAACTAATTGGTTGAGAGCATTTTCGGAGAGCTCAATCAATTAGCTTCGGCGAAAAAGAGACAAAACTACACTCCGTTGCAACTTTTCTCACTGGCGCATTATTACGCGCTTTCCTACACCGTCCTGCAGGGCCCCTCATTTGTCTTTTGTTTTCCGAGCATTAAAGAAAGATACACGATTTCTAGATACGTGCCTGGTTGGAAAGCTTTGAGTGTCCAGGCCAGGGCTGGGTAAGTAAAATACTCTAGGTAAATTACATGGTTTTTTTTACAGTAATTTAGTAGGTATTTTACGTCGAAAACATCAAATTCATATGGAGTGGGGGTTTTCTAGTAAAATACGTAATTTACCATAAGTAGAAAACCATGTATAATAAAAAACTTCGAGTGACGCGACCACGAAGGAATAATAAGGAGACCGAACTCCCTTTCGCAACCTGGAAACAAAAACTAGATCATAAGTCTTTAGAAGAACTTTGTTTGAGTGCGCATGTGCGCAGTTGTCCTCTTTTTATTCATGGGAATCTGTGCGAGTGAGAAAGTTTTTAAAATTGTCATAAGATAGAGAGGTTATGTTCGTTTGTTATGCGATTTCGCGATTAAGTTATATTACTTCCATGAATTCTTTATTATGTTACGAATTTAAGGTGTACTTACCCATACTTTTCCTTCTCAAAATTTGTTCATACATTCTTCAAACAAATACTGAAAATATTGTTTATATAATTTATTTGGAGTATCGTTCATATAACGCAATCAACAAAAGAACATAACCTCTCTATTTAAGGGCATGCTCTGCCCCATGGTTTTTGAAAATTTTTTTTCGAAGTCACCACGGTCAAACGAAATGATATATCGCTTTCAAACTTTGGGATATGGAAAATGAGACACTAAATTGCGTTTTAAAATTTAATTTGAGTAGTAATTTTGAAAAAAAGCTAAGTCGGTAAGGTAGGGATCGGATTTTTTTTCAAAATTACTACTCAAATTAAATTTTAAAACGCAATTTAGTGTCTGATTTCCCAAATCCCAAAGTTTGAAAGCGATATATCATTTCGTTTGGCCATGGTGACTTCGAAAAAAAATGTTCACAAACCACGGGGCAGAGCATGCCCTTAATGTCAATTTTAAAAACTTTCTCACTCGCACACTTTCCCACGAGTAGGAAGAGGACAACTGCGCACATGCGCACTCAAACAAAGTTCTTTTCGATCTACTTTTTGTTTCCAGTTTCGAAAGGCTTTCCACTGGCAGTTGGGTCTCCTTATTATTCCTTCGTGGACGCGACACTGCACAAACCTGGTCCAGGCCCTAACTACACCCAGAAAATAATAGATTAATAGATAGACAGCTGCGAATTGATACAGTGCTGACGGGAATTATTTGAATTGCAAGATGAAAGATAATCTCCGATTGTAAAGGTGCAGTCCCATGTCGGCAGAAAACGTCGGCGTAAAGCAGAAACTCATGAGAGCGTATGAGAGTGACAGAGATAGGCAGATCTGTTTCTCTCTTTCACTATCATGAGTTTATGCTTTACGCCGATGTTTTCTGCCAACATGGGACTGCACCTTGACGGTGTTGGAACCAAGTTCCAATCTAAAAACTCGATTTCTTCATTTTACTTAAGGGCATGTATTACTTACCCGATCCCTACCTTACCGACATTTTTGTCTCTGTAACGCTACGTCTACATTTTTAAAGATATCAAATTGAAAATGTATAAAATTAAAGAAAATATGCCAATGTATGTTTGGCTGATCTTAAATTTTTATAAAAATCAAAAAAAAATTTTTTAAATATCAATATTTAGGACCAGACAAACGTACCTTAAGGCTTTAGATTCAAATACAGAAATTTTCAATGTGGTATCTCAATAAATGTAGACGTAGCGTCACAGAGAAAAAAATTTCGGTAAGGTAGGGATCGGTTAAGTAATACATGCCCTTAAGGCTGATGTAATTTGAAAATTTCTTATGTAGAAAAACTCAGATACCAGGGGCGCAACAATAACGGGGTTAGGATACCCAGACAGTAATTCGAGTATACCTACTTTCAATACGCATGGATGTTGAAATTATTAGACGGATAATACAATTCCACAATAAACGCACTTTTTGAGGGGTTTTAATCTGTTCTTTTGCTGTTTTCTTAATTGATTTTAATGTGTAGGGTGGCTCCCGACACCCACTGTTTCGAGACGCTTGTTGCGCGTCTGTCTAATTCTGTCCACTTTTCATGTGGACTAGAATTTTTCCAGCCAAAGGCAAAAAAGGGAAAATTTATAGGTTTTAGATAGAAAAAAACAGAGAGAAGAAATGAAGAATGGGCGCTTGATGATAAGTTTGTCGATTACTCACTTTTATAGTTCCAAAATAGTGTTTAATATTTTCTTATCAGAAACGGCGGACATTTTGACTTCCATGATGGAAGAAACTAAATCTTGACAGCTGCGACAGTGGCACCCTGCGCGCGCAGCACGTGTTGGCTTCCTGCTAGAGAAATTCTCCCATTGGTCAATTTAATTCGATTTTGAATCGCGCACCAGATTACAGTCAATTGCAAAATATCTCTAGAAGGAATCAATATTTAGTTTCTTCCATCATGGAACTCAAAATGTGCGCCGTTTCTGATAGGAAAATATTAAAGGCTATTTTGGGACTATAAAAGTGAGTAATCGACAAACTTATCATCAAGCGCCCATTCTTCATTTCTTTATATTTTTACATTCTCATCAAAGAGAATGTATTAGATTTGTGTAAAATTTGACCCCCCAGTTTTCATCAAATATCCACTTTTTGGGACCCCCTGAACCCGAAAAACATGTTTTTACGAATGTGTCTGTCTGTAAATTTTTAGTTTGTGAGCACGATAACTTTCGAAAGAATTGACCGATTGGATTGTCCTTTGGTATACTCTTTTAGTGTCCTAAAATGAAGGTCAAGTTCGTTGGCCAGCCATTTTGGAAAAAAGTTTAAAAAGTTGTAGCATTTTGAAAATTTTTGAAACCACTTTTTTTTTTAATTTAAAAATTCTAATGACGGATGTTCGTAGTACTCAAAAAGACGAACGATTTTTCTTAATGACTTTATGGATAAAAACAATTGAAAGACATAATATTTTGAACATTCAAACTAGGGGTGCTATTGTAAGCACACATTCTCATCACAATATGCGCGCTTTCATTCGTTTATATACTTTTATTTCTTAAGGTTCTATCGACCTTAAGGAACACATTTTCATCATAAACATTCATAAGTTAGAAAATGAATTATTAAAAAAATAATCGTATTAATCATCGTATTAAAAAATGTTCAATGAAGAATTTGTAGATCTTTTAAAGACAAATAATTATGTACTTATCATTTTCTCTATATCACACGTTATTTGACTAAAAATTTGAATTTTCGATTTTTTAAGAAAATTCTAAAAATTGTTACATGAGTCCTTTAGGTCATTCAAAAATATATATTTTTCATCCTTTGACTCTTTCTCATATCGTACGTTATTTGGCTTTAAATTAATTTTTTTTTTTTTCAAATTTTCAAAATGCTCTAACTTTTTTAATTTTCATTAAAAATGGCTGGCTAACGAACTCGGCCACATTGGTAAAACCATGTTTTTCGGGTTCAGGGGGTCACAAAACGTGAAGATTAAACAAAAAATGAGGGGGTCAAATTTTACATAAATATAATACATTCTCTCTGATGAGAATGTAAAAATTGAAATAAAACTTGAATTAGAAGCCAAACAACGCACGATATGAAAAAAAGTCTAAAGATGAAAAATATTTCTTTTTGAACATTCTATAGGATAGGCATAATAACTTTTTGAATTTCCTTAAAAAATCGAAAATTCAAATTTTCAGCCAAATAACGCGAGATACAGAGAAAATGATAAGAAACATAATTATTGGTCTTAAAAAGATCTACAAGTTCCCCTTGAACCATTTTTCAATAGGCTGAGTAGTTTTCGTTGTAGTCATGAAAAATATTGTTAAACAAAGCCGAGCGCGAAGCGCGAGGTTTAAATTAATAAATATCGAGCGCGAAGCGCGAGTGCCCTGATGAGAATGTGCTCCTTAAGGTCGATAGAACCTTAAGTAAATTAGCTTTCGTTTGCATTCCATTCCATTTTGTAGTAATTTAAAAACAAATAGGTGCAAACGTCGCGACATTCGCAAGCGTCCCGAAGGGCGCAAGCGTCGCGAA
>UCOH01001275.1:0-31714 GCA_900474275.1 Synergus japonicus
GTTGGAAGTCGATTCAGCCACATGTTTCGTAGAAATTCTTCCGTGACACTTAAACCCGCGAGAGTTTTCAAATGTCGGAGAAATTGCGATGGTGTGCGGTCACCAATTTCTTCGCCTTCGAGCAATTTCCTCATTCGCGTGCCACTGGAATCAGATAAACGTTTTATCAGGGCATTCTTTAATTCCTGATATGTTCCTTCCGCCGAAGGGTCATCGAGTATGTCCTCGATCTCAGCTACAAATTTTTGGTCGAGATGTGAGATGACATGGTTACACTTCGTCGTATCTCGGGTGATTCGATTTAAGTCGAACTGTGCCTCTACGATTCTAAACCATGTAGACACTTTTTCTGGCCAGAAAGGTGGTATTTTTATAGTAATTGCGTTCGCAATCACTGGTTGTTCCACGTGAACAGCAGTAGCACTTAATCCGGGATTCATTGTAGTATCGTTGTTGCTCATTTTTGTTAATGTTTAATTATCACAGTCACTTTTACAGTTTTTATCGACACGTATGCACACAGTTCACAAAACACTTTCAGATTACGTCGGGGTCACCAATTGTGGGGTTGTATGTGTAAATAAATAACTGGGCACTGTGTTTAATTAAACAAAGATAATATTTTATTAATACAAAAAGGTTAATACAAAATATACACGAGTCCGGTCGTGTCAAGAGACGAGTCGGTCTTGACGGTGCTCAAGTACGAAAAGCAACAGACTGGAAACGCACTTCCAGGTTCAGTCGTAGGTCAAGAGACCCTTTTTTTATTACCAATCTATAGTACTTCTTTTAGGAACTGTTAAACATCTGGAAAGTATTTAAGTAATATAAAACTGCCTACATGGGCTCTTTGCTGGCCCTGTCGTCGGTAGTCCTAATCCGCTCGATTGCTTTATGGCAATCGTGAGCTTTCGTTCCCAAAGTTTTATTTCTAAATCTGTACTTTTACTAAAGAAAATATTCTTAACTAAAATACTTAGAAAATATAGCTACGCTACAATTGAATCGGTAATAAATACCTGCCAGTTTAATTTTTGAAATTATGAATTAAAATTTTATTATTTCGTTATTATTGTATTGAAATAGCATTTGAAAGAAAAAAAATTCATGCAGTTTAGAATCTTATTAAGAAATGAGTCACCTGCAAATGTTAAAGAAATTAATAAATGCCGTAATCTCTTTGAACGAAATGACGTAAATGTCATGAACGATGTTCAATTCAAAAAATTTTTTTTAAATTGAGCATCGTTCTGCACATCATGTGACACATAGACGCACTCACAAATATTATACGTCCTTTTGGTGGGGAACCCTCTCACGGTCGTAATAGCGAGATTTTTAGCTCCCAAGCTCCTCGCTATAGCGAGATGCGGGTGTAATCTCCTGCAAGTGTTGAAAAAATTTCAGACAATTCCTGAGAAAAGTACAATTTCGCGTGACTTATCTTAGGGGGTTACACCACCCTGATGCTCGGAAAAATAAGTACGAAAATACAAATTTTTTTGGACGCAGTTATTAAGTATATAAAATAATTGTTATTTTGCACATTTACATAGTAGTTTTATGAATAATTTGAAATAATAGCGAATAAAAAAATTAAAAAGTTACGGAGATATGCGTTTTTCACGAAACTACTTTTTTTAAACTGGTGTACACGATATCTCAAGATCCACTCAACCGATTTTGTTCAAATTTACAAGTATTCTTTGTAATATTAGCTATCGTGTGACGTAGGATTTTTTTTATTGGATGCTGCGTTAATAAGTTATGAATTTTTAAACTCAAAATTTCGATAAAAATGAGAGATGATTTTTCAAAAATCTGTCATTTCTACAAAAAATTTTGTTTTCAACTTTCCCTACGTCACACAATAGCTAATATTACAAAGAATACTTTTTATAAATTTGAACAAAATCGGTTGAATGGATCTTGAGATATCGTGTACACCAGTTTAAAAAAAGTAGTTTCGTAAGAAACGAATATCTCCGTCATTTTTAAATTTTTTTATTTGCTATTATTTCAAATTATTCATAAAACTACTATGTAAATGTACAAAATAACAATTATTTTATATACTTAATAATTGCGTCCAAAAAAATTTTTATTTTCATACCTATTTTTCCGAGCGTCAGGGTGGTGTAACCCCTTAAGTCAATTGGTTTTGATTGCTTTTTGCAGAGGTAACATTTTTGATTCTAACAGTGATAATTCATCAAGATTAAGCTGTGTGTTAATTGATTTGTTGTAGTCAATGATTATTCTAATTTCAGAAATTTTTTGCAGTTTTATAATTACACTGTTAGTATGAAGAATACAATTTTTGTCCAAATCTAGAAAAGTTGCTTTGGATAAATTTAATTACTGAGAATTTTTGTGGTAAAGAATGTTTAGTTCAAGTTCTTTCTCAGGAACTAATAAGTATCCTTTTTTGTCATTTCTATAATTGTATATAAACAAGTTGATTTTTAACTGGAGACACTTGGCAAACTTTATAGTGAAGACTTCTAGTGCTGCTTCTTATAATTTGATTATCACAAGTGTGACTTTCTAAAGCTAGATAAGATGTTTGTTCACGTTTACATATTTTATGAACATCAAGATTTTTACAATTATTGATCTTATCTTTGTCAGTTGGAACCATCGACATATAGAAATGGACTACGCGACGCTGTAGAAAACCGTGAAATAATGCGTCAGAAAGAGAAGTAGCAACGGTGGGTAATTTTGTCTCTTTCTAGCCGAAGCTAATTGATTGAGCTCCACCAAGCTCCACCCACCGGAAATGCTCTCAACCAATTAGCTTCGGCTACAAAGAGACAAAATTACGCACCATTGCAACTTCTCTCTCTGACGCTTTATTACGCGCTTTTCTACCGCTTCCCGCAGTCCATTTCTATATGTCGATGGTTGGAACATACAAAGTTCTTTGTTCATTAATCATTTAAAATTCGTGTTCAGGAATGAAAGCAAAAAGAACATTTCCAAATTTTTGGGGGATGGGGATTAGTCATAAAATGGACAAATCAGATTCTAAGAGGGGAATTTTAATTGAATACAGCAATCCTACGTGAGCAATTGTTATACTTATTTCGTAGATATCAATTAAATTTTGATAGTTTTCTTCATTTAGTTGAATTGGGTATTTACTATTGTCTTTTATTTCAAAATTTTTGAGTTCATCCATAAGTATTTTATGAGATAATATTTGCGGATGGATGATGCCACGTTTTCCATCATTCACTGCAACTATCAATAAATTTATATCCTCACTTAACTCATTGACAATTAAGATACAAATAGTTAATTGATTCGAGATTCTTAAATTTCTTATATTATCATCAATAATTTCTTTGTCTATTGTTAATAGATAAAATTAATTAACAAACTAGACAGATTACGACGTCTGTGACAGATTATTATGTTAGAGCGTGAATGAGTAGACGATGTAGTAGCATTCAACGCACATAGGTGTCAGTATTGGAGTATAATAATAGACCGACGCAAATCCACATGCGCGTAGTACTGTACAATTATTTTATCATTATAGTCCTAGAAGTATAATGGAGCATGCATCGTACAGCCACTTTTAAATCAAAAAAGAGGCTGATAAAACGCGTAAATCATGTCTGTCTTACAATAAAGTATAATTAAATATATTTTACAATGTGTATACATAATACACTTTGTTTGACAGAGTGAATCATTTTTACTATTTAATGTAATTTGAAATTTCTGTCTTGTATTTTTCTACCTCAATATTTGTACATCTGCTCGGAAGCCTTTTTCCTGCAGCTTTCTAAATTTTATGTTTTTATAATTTTATTAGTATGAATGTTTTTAAGTAATATATGAGCATTTTTCCAACCGTTATTAACGAGATTATAAGAATGATCTATCAGCCCATCGGCACGTACAACATTGAGTTAATCTTCCTCCAATAACTTAGAGTACGGACAGCCTGCATCGGTCTTACTCATTATTTTAGGGACGATCCAGAGTTACCTGTATTACTAACAGCTTCCGAATTCAGATACTTTGTACCTTGATCTTTTTTGGCAATATTTGAATGTAGCACTTAGGTTTCAGAAAGGGCTTCGTAGGTCAGTCGAAAACGATCCTTGACGAGAGTACGATCGGGCTTGAACTTATACCCAATTTTTGCGTACTTAGAATATTCTATTTCAACCACTCATTGTATTTCAGTTATTATCTTGAATTTAAATAAACGAATTTTATACGAATGAAACCTTTGAATATAGCATCTTTACTCGTGCGAACACACTTAATATGAAAAATAACCTCAAATGTTATATATTCCATTTTTTCGTTTTTATATTTGTTTCATTATGCAAATGTAATATAATTATGTAACAAACGTATAATATAACATAATATAACGTCCAATGCAAGCCAATCCCATTTGTCATGTACGCGTCTCGAGGATGTCTTGATTACATACTTTACAAATAAATAAATTATTAATAATTAATCATGCCGTTCAGTTTTCTTCTTTCATATTTACGACCTATTCTAAAAGTGTATTTTTAATAACAATTTATTAATATTAACATTATATTTATTTAATTTATCTATTTGTAATTTCAAATTTGTCGCCATTGGACAGTTTTTTCTGACATTTTCCGATTGCAGAGAAACCTTCGTGAAGGTGCCGTCCCATGTCGGCAGAAAACGTCGGCGTAAAACAGAAATTCATGAGAGTGACAGAGATAGGCAGATCTATTTGTTTCTTTCACTCTCATGATTTTCTGCTTTACGCCAACGTTTTCTGCCGACATGGGACTGCACCTTAAAAAAAGCTTGTCCAATGGCGGAAACTTTGAAATTACGAATAAAAAATGAAATAAATGTGCACTTGTGATGATCCCACGTTACCATCTCTCAACCAATCAGATCACGAATAAACTGCGGACACTTAACAGGTCATCTATTTTCTTATATAATAGAACATCACACCGCGCTTCGCGAGCCTATATAATTACTTCACGTTACGCACTTGTGATGATCCCACGTGACCATCTCTCAACCAATCAGATCACGAATAAACAGCGGACACTCGACAGGTCATCTATTTTTTAAGAAAGGATAGGATAGCTGGTAAACGAACTTGACCTTCATTTTAGGACACTAAAAGAGTATACCAAAGGACAATCCAATCGGTCAATTCGTGTGAAAGTTATCGTGCTCAACAACTAAAAATCTACACACAAACAGGCAGACAGAAAGACAGACACATTCGTAAAAACATGTTTTTCGGGTTCAGTGGGGCCCAAAACGTGGACATTTGACAAAAACTGGGAGTCAAATTTTACACAAATCTAATACCTTCTCTGATGAGAATGTAAAAAGGTTATAAAGTAAGAAAAATTAATTAAATTTTCGATATTTTCGTCTAATTATTCTAAATTTAGGATATATATCTGGCAAAAACAACGCAGGGTTTCTGCGGCTTAAGTTCTAAGAAATATCTCCAGCATTTTTATGTTTTATAATAATTTTGATAGTTTAGATCTTTATTGAGAAATACAGAAAGCTATATTTTCCAATTAAAAATTAAAAAAGCAATATACATTTCTCCTGAAAATTTTTATAGTGGAAGAATAAAACATGGATGGAAATAAAACTTTATTAAGGAAAACGACTCATGTAGTTGTACAATTTAAGAAATCAAATGCAGATGGGCAGAGATTCGGTGAACTCGTGTCTATAGATATTGATTCGTTAAAAAAAAAAAGATGTATTGTAAATATCCTGCAAAAAATAACTATTCTATGGTAGAGCAGTGGGTTAAAATCAGTAAATTGCCACATCCCAAATGGAATAAGTGGGAAATCATTATCTTAAAAAAATCAGGTAAGCTAATATTTTATTATTTTTATGTAATAGTTATTATCATGATATTCAATATTAAATGATGAATATTAAAAATGGTTATAGATTCACACGAGCAAGGTTTAAGATGACTAAGTAGAGCCTTTTAAAGTGTTAAAGTCGAAAGAGCACTTTTGAACAAAACTGCTTTAGTGGGGAAGAAGTCAATGATCCGGTTAAATCATCAGAGTCGGAAAATGAAGAATCGGTGGAATCCCTCTTTGCTACCACAAAATATCTACCTTCCGTTTCTGTAAATCCAACACAACGATCTATGAATTAGGACATAGATACATCTCGCAGCTCTTCAAACAATTCAGTGAACAGTGATGTCTCCCCCTTGAATCGCAAAATGAAAATATACCAAAAAATCAACAGAGTTGTGTAAAATTAAATGACATTAAAAGGAAAGACAATTCTATGAACTTGTAACGAAAAGAAATGTACCAATAGTTCGCTCAAAATAAGTAAGGATAAAGAACGAAGAAGGATGTATAGAGAAATGGATAAAGTAAGTCGTCATAATTCAAGTCTGAAAAAATGCATCACTTGTAGAAAATTAAAAGGTAATTTAGTTTTTATTCCCGAAGAAAAAAATTAAAAAATAGTTTATTTTTAATTTAAATTATTAACTTTTTTGTCCATTTGCAATGAAACTTCAAAGCTTTTTTAAAAAATATTTATTGAACCGTATAAAATATAAAATTGAAGTAATTAATTTATTGTACTGAAATAACTAAGATGTGTTTTAATGTTAATTAGGTGAAAACATGAACTCAGAATAACTTTATTCAAAGCTGAGTAAAAAGATTACTTATTTATTCCAACTCCACGAGACATGCCTTTTACATAATTTAAACAAAAGATTGCAAAAAATAGAAGACACAGTGAAAATCAAAGAAGCTGCTGATACTATTTCTGAGCGAGCGGAAAAGCTAATTCTCCGTGATTTGCCGACAGCCTCACTTGAAGCTTTCAAATTCTTCGATAAGGAGGTTAAAAATAATGAAGATTCTCAATTGCATATGGCAAGTCTTTCCTGTTTTTACTTTACTCTTTTTATTGCGTTTGTGCTTTTATAGCTTTTTTAATTTTTGTTTTTTCTTTTAATAGAATGAGTACAATCTACCTGTATCTTCTCGCAGCGCGAGGAAAAAAATTCAAGGATGTTATTAATATCGTATTACCCACTATTATGACGAAGACTGTGCAGAAACTCTACAGTGGTACAGGAAAATATTATCACGAGGTGTCAAAGGAAAATTTTAAGGCAACAAAAACTTTTAAGTGTTTGGAAAGTAAGTAATATAAACAGGCTTCATAATTTCTTTCACCTGCGCTTTTAACTTATATAATTTTGTATGTACTATAAATCTTTCAGTGGTGCTGATACAAATCTACAAAGATGATCATAAAGAAACTATTCTTTCTCAAACAATTAGATAACTTTCTAACGCTTATGATCACGAAGGAGGAAGAAAACAACGTCAATTAGGAAAAAAATGTTTTCGAGATAATAATATAATAAGATAATAAAACTCGGATACTTTAACATACGATTTGATAGTCGCAAGTTTAAATAGATTGTTTTCACTAATATATTATACAATGAGAGAAAAAAAATACAGGTAGCAACAAAAACAGTTTCTTGAAGTTAAAATGATTTCACATACATTTCCTAAATTATCCACTGCAAAATTTGAGATTGTCAACCGACAGTGCTACTGCAAATTGTATTCCTCCTATTAAGGAATTATATAAAAAATTGTGTGGAACAGTCAGTCAAACTCGGCGAATTATCCACATATTCCCCGCAGCTATTGCTAACGTAGTTAGAGATGCTGACGATGCAGTTTGGCAAATGATTCTGCACTTAAGATACGTCTGTTCTTTCGTCTGCGCTCCTGCACTATCTCCTTGACAACTTGACTTGCTTTCAGATAAAATAAACAACTATTTGCAGTTGCGCATTCAATGTTTTCCGAAAATACGGTTGACCCCAAAACATCATTATTTATGTCACTATCCGGAACTAATTGCTCAATTAGGACCGCTGAAACACTTAGAAACGCTAAGATTCGAGAGCAAACATAAATCCTTCAAAAGTGCAGTCAAACACTCTGCGAATTTTAAAAACATTACCAAAACTTTAAGCGAAAAGCATCAACAGATGCAATGTTTATACAATGACACTTTCATAAGTAGAATAAAAGCTTCTGATGCTATAAAATATGATTCATTAAACCCCGATGAAAAATTAAAGACAGTTATTGAAGGTGCTTTTGAAGAAGGCGTGCGAAGAAGCTTGAGCGTTTCGAAAACTGTTACTTTTCGAGGTATTACTTACGCTAAGAACATGTGTGTTTGCGTTGGGAAAAGCGTTTCTGGAAATTTTATGTTATGTAAAATCGAGCTTATTTTAATCAATTCGGAGTTCACAAATATTTATTTTGTCGGTCAAACGAGAGAAATCATACCGTATTATGAATTAGGCATTTACAAAACACTTCAATTTATCGAAAACGTAGAAATCTTTCACCATCTCCTTATTATCTCCTCATTCTATTCCTGAAATGATTCTCAATTCAACATCAGTCTACTTGCCAAAATATGTGCCCTTTGATCCGGAAATATAGACCTTAAAAAAAAGTGAGTAACTTTTCCATTTCATTAATATTATAGAGAATAGTTCTTATTTCATCACAAATTAATAAAGGGTGTAATTGGGAACAGTTGTAATTTACAATTTAGAAAAGTTGTAATTTACAGTTCTAATTTTGAACATTGAATTTAATTTTATAACTGCAATTTGTTTCAGATGGCTCAAGTATTTGTGGTGTGGTCGGGTGATAGAAAAAAGAAGATTTCATTTGCCGCAAATCAAACGATCGATGATGTAATTAGAAAAAGTAGTCTAAAAATGAATTTGAACGATAAAATGTTATGCCTTGAAGAAAATGGAACCGTATTGGATGATGACGAAGTCTTAACATTTTTTAAAAATAAAATTTTGGTACTACTTCAAGAAGGCGAAAACGGGAAGCCTCAGTCAATTCTACAACTGAACGATGTTGAGAAAAATGTTCAGAATTCTGAGAACCCTTTGAATGAAGCTCCACTACCAACTAACACACTTGACATCAATTGACTCCACCAGTGGACAGATACTTAGCCTTCAATGATGAAAATAACCGACCTATAACCGATATACCTATGATTGAAAACGTACAACGCCCGGATACAAAGCATTTACCCCTGAAAGAGGTATCGCCAAATACAAGATGTGTTCCCAATAATGCAGTATATAATTTGAATCTTTGGAAAAATTACCATTATGATTGGTCAAATTTGAACCAGTTTTATATCCGACAGCTAAAAGAAGGTCAAAGGTCAAAAAAACTTATGAAGGAAGTTGTGCATAAAGTCATCGAACAGATGCGCGAAATAAGTCACACAATACTTATTAACGTTCTCAAAAGAATTGCTAGGGAACTTATGGAAGCGTACCCTGCCATCTTCTAAGACAAAAACATGAGGAAAAGATATTTATCAGGTTATGTCATCCTTTTTGATATGCTAAAAGAGCACAACAATTATCTAAATAGGCTTGAGAAGAAACGACCTTGACAAGCACAAAAAAAGTTGCAACGAGGAAGGTCAAACTACAGAATAAATTAAAAGTCGGCACAATCAATTGGCAGCCGGAATCTCACCCTAATGAAAAAACTGATGATACAGAGGAAAAAAGGCAGAAATGGCTGAGTGAGATATATGAGACTTTGGAAGGTGGACCTGTCAATCCTACGATACACGAGGAAATTTTGAAAACTCTGGTGGCAACTTTTAAGTCACAACGTAACTTTTTTAACAACTTCGAAAGCTTACCAACAGTCAATGATCTAGTCTTGTTTTAACCTATTCTGTTAAAAAAAGAATACTTTTTTTACCACTATGAACAATTAATGGGACATCCCATACAAATTTTACAAACCGAATTCCAGAAGCATAGAGAAGCGATATTTGTATACGCACGAGGACATGGTTTGACACAGTCTGAAACCTCAGATGATCGTACCATCATAAACATTATATTTACATACTTCAATGAGAACTCTGAAAATTTGATAAAAGATTGCCCTGTATGGAATAACTTTAATTACTTATCACATTTAAAAGTGTAAAATTGTGAAGAATTTTAAACACATTGATATTTTTCAGACAGAAGACGAGATGCTTTCAGGAGTTTCGGTTCCGGAACAGGGTCCTTTCATTTTAATCCAAGATAACATTTTATTACCAGTTTGCCATACTTTCGTATGTAATTGTGAAAATGTTATATTTTAGATACTGATGAGCATGAATTTTTCATTAAGATGTGAGAGTTTTGTTTTTAAAATTATTTTCTGATTATATGTATTTAAAAGGTCTAATAATTAACTCATAGAAACCATGCGTGTGGCGTTACCTAGACAAGGAATTATAGAAAATTTAGAGGTCTACATTTTTGTAAAAATTAGATTAATTACAGTAAATTTTTATGATAATTTTAAGTAAAATTTATCTAAATTTTATAATAATGGAAACTTTTAAGTTTCCTATAATTCCTTTATTTCCAGATGACACCGCACATGTTTTCTATGCACTCATTAAATTGGGTTTTGTTTTTTAATTTTAAAAAATGTATCCAAAGCAGTACTTAGCATTTATATACTTATGTAAAAGTACAGTGAGAAGGCCCACCATCGACGAACGGAAAATTTGCATAAAGTTTTACATAAATATTACCAGAAGACATTTTTAAACACAAAATGTATTTAATATTTGAAAATTATTTTTTAATGAAATTGTTCTCCTGGAAAATATTATGAATTTATATATTTTCAGATTTGGACGGACTAACGACACACCATCTCACATTCGATACGAAAATCATAGCGTATTCTGAAGACTTTTTTGAGGCTGTAATGTGGGCATTTGTCACATTCTTTGTGTGGAACAGACCTTACCCAGCATCATATGCACACACGTTGGAATCACTTCAGAGGTGCATTCTAAATTTACATCCAAAACAAGGGAGCAGATCTAGTAAAAGTCATCTTGTTTTAAAAAGAGTCAACACATTTTTCAAAAAGCTACAAAAGGTGCTTATAATCACAAGCAATCAAGCTGAAGAAATAACAGTTTCTGGCTTTATGTAGAAATTAATCTTGTCTTTAATCTTGTTCAGGTTGTGGACGTATTATAATAACTGGCTGTGTTATAGTTAACGACATATTTTATGGTTTATAATATATTTTATGGAAAATAATATTTAAAAATTTCATATGTATAGACATAAAATGTCTAATAATAATATTTAAGACTTATTTTATGTATCAATAAATAATTTCTATCAACTTTACATATTTCTTATTGAAATGCCCTTTCATTGAAATTGTCATTTTAATTCTAGAATTTAAAATACCCGGGCTTACTGCTGCGCATGCGTGACGTTTTCCAATCCGTGTATTTTACATCGCCGCTGGAATTTTACAGCATTTTAACAAGCATGAATGTGAAATTACATTGCTCGAAAACAGATAAACGGAACTTTACTATTTACACGGAAATTTACGCAATTTTGGTAAATTTCCCACAATTATCACTGATATTTTTATTTCCTATGATTTATGTGGGAATTTTCATCGAAACTTTTTACATTGTAGGAATGTGGTCTCGTTAGAAAGAGAAAGGATAAAGTAGATATTGCTGTCTTTGTCTACTGGAGCATACGCATGCATGATTGTTGTATACAACAGCTGCGAGAATCTAACCTGTATCTCAATGTCAATATTATTAACTTGAAAAGTATTTGAAAATGTTTTAAGAATCAATTTAATATGACTATCTATTGTGTTGTGGAGAGTTGTCAGATTGGGCTACTAATCGCCCAAATTTGCATTCAGTAGCCCAAAATCTGGCAACACTAGTGTTGTGTGCAAAAAAGAAGCAATATCTGGAGATACGAGTCGCAGCTTTCATAAGTAAGTAAAAAAAGAATGATTGCTAACAAAATGTTCTTTTAAATGATTAAATATGATCATTGATGAAATAAAATATCTTAAGAAATAAAATCTTCATAATGTCTGTAGATCAAAATATATTCTGTTTATTACAGACTTTCAAATGATATAATTCTTCAAGTTAATAATATTGACATTGAGGTACAGGTTAAATTCTCGCAGCTGTTGTATACAACAATCATGCATGCGCATGCTCCAGTAGACAAAGACAGCAATACCGTATAAACTCTATAGAAAAATTTCAAGTTGTTATGACCGTTACGTCACTACCTTCATGAGTCAGTATTTAAAAATACACATCTTAAAATTAATTTTAAAAAATATTTTAAAGATCAAAAAAATAGTTTTAAATTATAAACATTTTATACATAACATGCAAATTGTATTATAAAAAACGCAGGCCGTTTTAGAAAAATTTTTTGTATCTAATTACCAAAGCGAGCATAGGAACAAATACCAGAGAATGAACTTTATTTCAGGTTTTTATATTTAACAATGTTTCTTCTTCTTTGTTTATATCGTTTAATGTTCTTCGATTTGATTACTAATTAATGTTTTCAAGAAAGACTTACTTAAGTTTAAGTTACAAAAAGTCTCCATTAAAAAAAAAAAAACTACTTCTAATTATAATTTAAAATTATAAGTTTTCTTTGGGTAGACCAGTACTCTGCCATTAATTCGCCAGTAGTATACCAGTACATAACCAGTACTGGCATTCAGTACCGCGTCAGTGCCGCAAGCCAGTACTGACATGCATTACATGCCAGTACTGTCCCAATACATACGCCCAGTATTGATACTCCGGCAATCTGTACTGAGCCAGTTGTGAATTTCTACCTGGATTTGTCTGATCGAACTCATACTTGGGTAAAGTATAGTCCTACTAGGTAGAACTTTAGAGGAAAAAGATTTTTTCGATTGGATAAAAATTTATGGAGAGAGGGGAGAGGAAATTTTTCAAATTTTTTCGAATTTGTGCGGTTTCGTGCTATTTCATATTAAGCTCCTTTCCTATAGAACATGCAAAATTTTGTCCCACATGTTTTTGATAGATTTTTTCCTGGTCTATCGAATGTTTATAACCATCTTTGAAGAAATTGAAAATTTGACCGATTTTTTTGAAAATCAAAATATTTTTAACTATTGCAGAAAAAAGACATGTTGTTTTTTGGTCTCAAAATAAAGCTTAAGTTTTTATCTTTCGATGCTGTAAATTTCATCTTGCTGTAAATTAAATAAAGAGTAAAGCGCCGCGCCGATGGCGGTCAAGACACTCGGCGGAACTTCTTCGGACTCATTTATCGTATCAATTCTGAATATTTATTATTTATTAAACTGCTCTCTGCATTGTACAGAGTTGAGACTGGCATTAAAGTTTTCTAATGCCTGCATTACAGTCATTGTAGGAACGTAATATTAAGGAAATAAATTTCTATCTAATAAATATATGTGGAAATAGTCTTCTTCCTTAATATTACGTCCCTACAATAAGTGTAATGCAGGCATTAGAAAACTTTAATGCCAATCTCAACTCTGTACAATGCAAAGAGCAGTTTAATAAATAATAAATATTCAGAATTGATACGATAAATGAGTCCGAAAAAGTTCCGCCGAATGTGAAGACCAATAGTCTCGACCGCCGTCGGCGCGGCGCTTTACTCTTTAATTAATTTACAGCATCGAAAGATAAAGACTTAAGCTTTATTTTGAGACCAAAAAACAACATGTCTTTTTTATGCAATAGTCAAAAATATTTTTATTTTCAAAAAAATCGGTCAAATTTTCAATTTTTTCAAAAATGGATAACCATTTTTGAAAAAATGAAAAAAAACCAGGAAAAAGGCTATCAAAAACATGTGGGACAAAATTTTGCATGTTCTATAGGAAAGGAGCTGAATACCTTCGAAATAGCACGAAACCGTACAAATTCGGAAAAATTTTTAAAATTCCCCCTCCCCTATCGCCGTAAATTTTTATCCAATCGAAAAAATATTTTTCCTCTAAAGTCCTACTTAGTAGGACTATACTTTACCGAAGTTTGAGTTCGATCAGACAAAGTCGAATTCTGAGGGTATATGCGACGTATATGCCCCATATACGTCGTTCCTAAAATAATGCGTAAAGTATTGTACTACGCTTTCACGACTTACAAAGTCGTACTGGCATTGATAGAATAGTTGCTAAGATTCGAGAATATTATTTCTTTCTTGGTACACATCACTACGTACGACGACATGTTCGAAATTGTCGATTTCCGTACTCTTTTGTATGGGGAATTGCCAACGCTCAGGCGCACCTGTCGTTGTCAATTCTCATCTAAAGGAAATGTCTTACTTTAGGAACTACTATGTTTGACATTTTCCTAAACATAACTTCATCTTTATCCGTTCTCCGTTTCTCCGCTCTTTTCTCTCTCTCCCTTTCGAAAGGTGTACGATTTCCTCAGTCATTAGGATCGCCCAAGGCTGTAGAAGTCCATGATAAAATATTAATAAATAGGAGCATTTATTATTAATATTTTCCACCCGAGAATACTTTTCTATTCCTTTTCCTGTAAATCCTGTATATTAAATTGCAAAGCGATAAAAAATTAATTTACACTCTACAGGCGCATCTGTGAATAACAAATTAAACCGACGGAAAATATTTAGTAGGAGCACTTACAAATATTATCTACAAAACGCATTGGAGATTTATACATCCGAAACCTACATTATTTTTCCTATCAGTCCTCCCATCTCTCCGTACCATAAAAACCGCTGAAGTAAGAGAACTGAAGCGATAAATAATGTATTCTGCAAGATCGCCCAAATGTCTAATTCGTTCACGAATCTGTCAATTTGTACTTTGTCTAACAAAACCGTAAAACGTATGATTACAGGACAAATAGTCACTTTCCGCCTTCGTTCAGACAAAATTCAACTCCAGACACGAGATATCTGGTCTTGTTGCGACTGCCAAATACATCAATGCTCCAATTAGTTCCCTAAAGGGAAACTGATTGTGCTCCTGCTTAGAACATTGCTCAGACTTAACGAACTTTATTCCTAGGACAATTGGCATTGAGACAGGTTTAGAATTCATCATATCAAATTTCTTTAATATTTCTTTAATGTAAATCTTCTGCGAAATCTCGATGACGTTATCTGTTTGTCTGAACTCCATTCCCAGACAACGCTTCATCTTCCCCAGATCCTTTATGTCGAAATATTCATTTAGTTCTTGTTTAAAACTGTTGATCCAGTTTACATTTCTTGATGTTATCAACACATCGTCCACATAGGTAATCACGATCAAGTAATCATCTTCTCTTCGTAAAATGTAATCACAAGTGTCTGCATTTGTTGGTCTGAAGCCAAGCCTAAAGAAAACTTTTTCAAGCCTTTTATGCCATTGCATCGCAGCTTGCTTGAGCCCATAAATGACTTTTCTCAAGTGACAGACTTTTTCTCCATCTTCAATTACCTGCAACATCTTAACAGAGTTTCCTTATTTTTCTTCAGCTGCAATCTTCGGTAATAATTCTTGCAACATCTCTGACAACTCCATAAAAATTTCTTCTTCGACAGTTCTATTTAAGAATGCTGTTGTCACATCCAGTTGATGAACGATGAGACCCACCTCCACTGAGAGTGCCATCAGGAGTCGAATTGACCCTAAACGTGCCACAGGGGCAAAGGTTTCGTTAAAGTCAGCATCAGGTTGTTGAGAATAACCTTTGGCGACCAAGCGTGCCTTTCTTCTTTCTATCGTTCCATCATTTTTGTACTTGTTGGTAAGTACAATTCTACATCCAATGATATTTTTATTTTCAGGTCGATCTTCTAATTCTCACGATCCACTCTTGATCAACGCCTTGAATTCTTCCTGAATTGCATTTTGCCATTCATCCGTATGGCATCCACTGAGAGCTTCTTTCACTGAAACTTCAGCTACATTGGCGTAATCCTCTCATCCTTGGAACTTCAAAACCTAAAAAAGGTTCTTCATCGAATAAATCGTTACTCTCTGCTTCAACTTTGATGACATCTTATTCTTCAGGTTCTTGTTGTCGTATTGGATTTACTTATATCCAATTTTGATCAGTAGGATGATTCAGATCTGCTCGATTAAAAATATTTTCTTTTTGTCTTCTTGCTTTTTTTTCGAGCTAAATTTGTTTATGAACATTACATCTCTCGAAACTTTTATTTTTCTTTCTTCTGGTATCCATACTCGGTAACCTTTTTGTGTATTTGAATACCCGATAAAAATTCCTTCCTTTCCACGAGATTCAAATTTTCTCTTAGCTGGATTTTTGTTGTAGAAAAATACCTGAGATCCAAAAGTTCTTAGATGCAACAGGTCTGGTACCTTCCCTTTCTATTTTTCATAAGGACTTTTTCCTTCCAAACTCTTAGAAGGACGTCTGTTTCGGACGTAATTTGCAACTGCAATTGCTTCTCCACAAAATGAAGGTGGTAGATTACAGTCAGCCATCATACACTTGGCTGCTTCGATGAGTGTGGTTTTTCCTCTCGGCAACACCGTTTTGTTGCGGAGTGTACGGCACAGTGAGTTTACGAACGATTCCGTATTCCTGGAGATACCTGTCAAATTCCTTAGAACAGTATTCCGTTCCGTTGTCCGATTGAATAAATTTAACTTTTCTTTCCACTTGGTTTTCAGCAGTGGATTTAAAAACTTTGAACACGTCTAAAAGGTCTCTTTTGCATTTTAAAAATTTTACTTCACACCACCGCGTAGTATCGTCTATAAAGGTAGCGAAGTACCTTGCTCCATCAAGGGATTTTACCCTCATCGGACCACAAATGTGACTGTGCACAATTTCAAGAACTTTTGTGCCTTTCAATGACTTTTTCGGAAAAGGCATTTGAGTGAACTTTCCTTTTAAGCACGACTCACACATCCGATCTACGATCGTCTTTACGTCTTGATTCACATCGAGCACCACTGCTGATTCCTTTTTAAAAAGCACGTTGAATCCTTTGTCCGTAGTTTTCCCTACAGACATTAAATCCATTCTAAGATCTGGTACATGAAGTGTGTCTTCTAACCGGAGAATCTTTTCTTCTTTTCCGTCAGTAATCGAGAGCTTCACTGTCCCTTTGCCTAACAATATAGTCGAAGCGTTGTTTGCCAAATTCAATTGTACTGCATCACTTTGAATTTTATTTACAGACAGTTTCTCTTCACGAGTCATATGTGAAGTGCAGCCACTGTCGAGGCACCATCTACTGTTAGCACTACACTTCTCTACACTTAGAGCATTTTCACTTTGAAGAATTACTAAGAAGCTTAATTTTTCTGCCATATCTGCCTTCTGTGAAGTTTTATCAATTACTTCCTCAGAATCCTTGGCTTTGTGTCCGATCTTCAAACATCGATGACATTTGTATGGAAAACTGCTTCTAGAATGCTCGTCATCCTTCGGAACACTTCGTGGCTTTCCGCCTGGCTTCTTAAGCTTCCCTTTTTTTAGATTACCCCTTCCACTTGACTTCACAAACATGGCATTCGAAATTCCCCTCTGATTTTTGATAGACGCGCATCACTTTCCTCGATTATTTGAATTTTTAGCATTTCCGGCTTCGGCTACTCATCGCGAGATTCTATCGCACATCTGAAGTTTTCATAAGTGGAAGGAAGACTGTAGAGTAATAACACACTCAGCGTTCCGTACGGCGCAAGCGTACCGAAGGGCGTAACACGGAGCGCGACGTGTGTATGAGAATGTGCCCGCGTAAGCGGGCAGATTTTTTTTAATATGTCATGAAGGTTTAAGATAAAAAAGCGTCATTTTTCACAGCACACAGGACGGCATTTTAGGTAAATTCGGCCCTGTGTAGCATCTTGCAAAGTAACAACTGTCGCTGTAGAGCGAAAACCTTCATCACAGCAGAGCAAGTTCCGGAAAACCACTTTAATGGCCAGAAAATTATCCTCTCTTGCATCTGAAAATACTGGAAATGATTACGCTTTAAGAAAAGAAGAAATCCGAATACCGACTAAATCATGGGAACACGAAACAGATACAGACAACCCTATAATTGTTGGTTCTGAAGCACTTTTCGATATACTGCATGAACTTCTTTACCTAAGTCATGTTGCTGGAGCTGAGGATGATCGATTTTTACATCAGCTAAAAGAAATGGTCGAATCATGGAAACCTGAATACAATGAAAATCTTATGAATAAAATGAAAAAAAGTCTTTGCAATATCCTTTTGATCAGATGAAACTGTAAGATTACTAACACTGGTCAACAAAATGTGACCTACGTGCTCATGGAATGAGATATGTCATTTCCAGAGTAGTTTTTTATGCTAATTCCGAATCTGGCCTCTATTTCTCTCCAGCACCTTAGATTTTCTAAATTTTCTTAATCAACATTTTTTTTTAATCACAAATTATGAGATAAAAGGATGTAAAAAATTTTTTCAGTAAAAAGCAATATATGATTTGAATGGGTTTTTTAACTCCGAATCCAACGGTGTGCTTGTTGTGTTTTTTTTTTATATCTTGTACGGTTGCCGGGATAATCCGAAAAAACTGAGAAAAAACGCGAAAAAAAGTGATTTTATACAAAACTAAATATCTTGCTTCAAAGCAGCGTTTTATCATAATTTTCCGAGAAGAGCTAACAATTGAATCGTGATGCAATAAAATACTGGACGCAGTACAATGATTCGCTTCAAGTACGTGTAAGCCGTTAAACTGCCAACTCTGTAGAAAGAAACAACTTCTCTGTGGAGTATCTTTTGAACGGTAGTAACCTGAACCCTGAATTTTTTTAATTTCTTGGTAATTAGAAAATAAAGAGAATGGCACCAGGAACATTGAAAAAAAAAATTTTTTAAGCAAGATATTTAGTTTTGTATAAAACCACTTTTTTCGCATTTTTTCTCAGTTTTTTCCGATTATGTTGGCAACCGTACAAGAAATCAAAATAAAACAAGCACACCGTTGGATTCGGCGTTAACCCCATTGAAATCATACATTGCCCTTTTTTGAAAATATTTTTGACCTTTTATTTTATGATTAGTGATTTTAAAAAAAATTTTATGATTAAAAAAATCTCGAAAACCTGAGGTGCTGGAGAGAAGTAGAGGTCAAATTCGGAATCAGCATAAAAACTACTCTAGAAATGACATATCTTATTCCATGAGCACATAGGTCACAGTTTGTTGACCAGTGTAATCCACAACATTTTGAATCTCAAAACTACAAAGTGCCAGTCGTAGTTGAAGATTCAAGGGATGCTGATCTTCAGATCTTGTAGTCAGCAAAGATAGCCTACATTTTATGTTGCTAGCTGAAGTAAGTGAAAATTCTTCTGCATCAGAAAGTTGAAAAGTGGAATGCGAAGAGGAATTAGAAGATTCAAAAAATCAATTTCTTTCCAAAGAAGATGAAGAGCCAAAGACAATTCTATGCGAGAGATTAAGCAAAGTACTGAGTCAAGAAGAACAACCAATCATAGAGAGTACACCATTAGCAATTAGAGTACACAATTTAATGTATATTAAAAAAATTATTATTATATAATTTTTAATGGGAGGTTCTATATTTGTTAGGTGCAATTATACATGTGAATTTATTAGAAAATAAATTAATTAAATTGTTTTTTTGGAAATCCGAAAAATACAATATTTTGAGGAATCTATAATCTAAGAGTTAGGCCCTTTTTTGGTAAGTCTATACATGTGTTTTTCATATAAAAAATTTCTGTTACAGAGGATGATGAAAAAAAACATTCGCAGTCATTAGAAGGTATCAAAATGCCTCCTGTAATGAAAACTAAGGGTCGCCCGAAAGGAAGTACAAATTGCGTTATAAGAATTCCTTCAAATAAAGGACGATCAAAGAAAGCTGCTAATGCACCAAAATCCAAGAAGCCGGAAACATTTTTAAAAAAACTGATCAAGAATGAACACTTATCATTCTTCAATGGGTTGTTTCTTCAGAAATATATTTTACATTTTGAAATATTTTTTTGCTTCACTTATCATTTATTTTTCACATAAAAATAATTATTTTTACAACTTTAAATTATTTTCTATCTCTATACTTATAACCTTTTTATTATTAATCGTTTTGTCAACGAAAAATATTTTGAAGATAGTTTTCAAATTCGATATATTCACACATTCACACATATTGGCGCAGTTTCTAAACCAATCAGGTTTTCGACAACAATATGTTCAATATATGCATTAGTAACATCACTTTTTTTTAATACAGATAGAAATGGTTAATAGATTATAATATAGGCTATTGTGAAATTGTAAAACATACCATTGCAGTTAGCCACAGCGAAGAGGATACACACGCTCAAGATGTTCTGCCATATAAAAGCCATCCTAAAAAGTGTAAAAAATGATAGTATCGCACATATTCTTTTCATAACACAAGCGTATTGTTCCGATGCAGTTTTTGTGTACCCAATGCACAGTCACGGTGTTTGCAAGTTGCTTCAGAACTCAGGGCAAATTCTATCTTTTATCCGTGCATGCGTTTTCAAGCAGATATTGTCTTATTGTTTGCACTGAGTGAAAAAAAAAACTCGAAAAAAAGCTGCAAAGCACTTAGGTAAATGACATAAATTCTTCACTTTAACCACTTTAACTTAAACACTTGCCATGTTTGGCATACAAGTAATTTCCTATCCGTTTTCATTTTTATTTATAAAATGCATCTATATTGCTATCACTTTACCGTACTCATAACAAAAAGAATAAACTATTATAAATTTATTGCTCATTGCTCTTTCATTATTTATGATTTTATTTTATTATGATGATAAATAACTAATTTGTTGACATTGGAGACAAGCGCCAAGAGTTAGTTTATAGTCTACAACCTAACCTAAGTACACAACCAATTGTCCCAACAAAATATTTTTCAATCCAAACAACCAAACAATATACAGAGGGCAAGATTCATTCAAAATAGTGGTCTGCAGACTCTAGAGTTCGAAAATTCTCCGTAATTTAAATTTGGAGAAGGTAACTGGAACGTCACCGTATGTTACGGAGAATGGGAGAATTTATTGAGAATTTATGAGAATGTTAATTTTTTACTTTTATTTCTTACTTTTGAATTTAAAGAATGTTTATATTAAATACATTTAAACATAAATAACAATAAACATTTAAAATAAACAATTAGTTACTCATATGAACGTCTTGTTGGAAGAATTTCGAAAAAATATCTTTGATTACGATAACGCCGGAAATTAAAATTATTACAGTTATAAAAATTATACAAATTATTAAATTAATTATTAATTAACAATATTAATCATAATTATTATTATATTATATGTATGCCTTCCTCTGTTTTACATTGTAAACATACTGAATTATCCCTGGTTTCCAAAATATTCTAATGGAAACCAGACCTGGGCATCAACATATAGAAATAGACTGCGGGTACGCTGTAGGAAAGCGCGTGATAATGCATCAGAGAGAGAAGTTGCAAAGGGGTGTATATTTGTCCCTTTCTCGCCGAAGCTAATTGGTTGAGAGCATTTTCGGTGGGTGGAGCTTGGTGGAACTCAACCAATTAGCTTCGGCGAGAAAAAGACAAAACTACACCCTTTTGCAACTTCTCTCTCTGACGTACTAGTACACACTTTCCTACAGCGTCCCGCAGTCCATTTCTATATGTCGATGGACCTGGGACGTTTAGTTTATAATACAATACAATACAAACGTTTGTAGGTTCCAGCCCTGGTTTCCATTAGAATTTTGTGGTAATCAGAGTTCAAACAACATGTTTACAATCCAAAAAAGGCAGGCTTCGTCAAAAGAAGACAAGGGTGCCGTCCTATAGCAGAAAGCAAAAAATCATAAGAGTGAAAAAGAGAGAAAATCTGCCTGACTCATTCACTCTTATGATTTTTTGCTTTCTACTTTGCGTTTTCTGATACCACTGGACGGCATCTTGAGGGTGGCATCCCAGGGATCCGGAATGCGTTGCGTTTTTGCGCAAAAACGTAAGACTGAGAGAGATAGTAGTACTAGTGTCTCTAACGCACTCTGATGGTTTTGCGTAAAAACGCAACGCATCCGGATCCATGGAACGTCACAGACGGCCCATGATTGCATTTTGCATTGCATCATAATGAGAGAGAAAAAAACAGAAGTATACATTTGTCTCTTACTCTCTCATTATGATTCAACGCAAAACGCAATCATGGAACGCCAGTCTGAAGATGCAGTCCCATGTTGGCAGAAAACGTCGGGGTAAAGCAGAAACTCATGAGAGTGACAGAGATAGGCAGATCTGTTTGTCTCTTTCACTCTCATGAGCTTTTGCTTTACCCCGACGTTTTCTGCCGGCATGGAACTGCACCTTTATGGCGCATTTATACCTCTATCCGACCGATGGGTGGAGGCTGAAAGTACATGAGAGTAAA
Source organism: Synergus japonicus (assembly GCA_900474275.1). Taxonomy (NCBI): domain Eukaryota; kingdom Metazoa; phylum Arthropoda; class Insecta; order Hymenoptera; family Cynipidae; genus Synergus; species Synergus japonicus. The sequence continues at coordinate 22,377 of UCOH01001275.1, forward strand.
GGAGATAGAGAGTTCTTTTTGTCCAATTTTTCATTCTCTATCTCTTTTACTCTTATGTACTTTCTGCTTGCACCGGTCGGTCGGACAGAGGTATAAACGCACCATGAAAGCCTATACTTTGTAACCTCTATTCTTATACCTCTTTATTTCCATTTATTTTGGTGAAAAATTTGAATTCTCGTAAATTCTTGAAAAAAGAATCGCTCGCGAACTTACTGGTATATCAGTAGAAAACGCAAGGCAGAAAGCAGAAAATCATTAGAGTGAAAGAGAGAGAAAGTCTGTCTGTCTGTTTCACTCTTATGATTTTCTGTTTTGCGTTTTCTGTCGACATGGGCCGGCACCTTTAAAGGTGCAGTTCCATGTCGGCAGAAATCGTCGGCGTAAGCAGAAATTCATGAGAGTGAAAGAGACAAACAAACCTGCCTACCTCTGTCATTCTCATGAGTTTCTGCTTTACGCCGACGTTTTCTGCCGATATGGGATCAGGGATGGGTAAGTAACATACCACCGGTATGTTACGTGGTTTTCTACACGTATTTTACCAAGTATGTTACGTCCTTGTTTGCGATACGATGTATATGTATGTTACCTCTTGCCACGTCACTGTAAGTGCGGGATTTCGGAGTTTCAAAAAACGTCAACATAACCTATATTATTCATCGTGTATGGTTTGTGCATTTATTTGTATAATTATAAATTATACAGAAATGAATCACGGTGGTAGGCCGATGAATATAGAGTTGTGGAGGGAACATGTTTGTAACATGTCTATCTTTTAGTATATGTAGTTTGTAAATAAACGTAATAACAAAAATATTCGTGAGACCTTTTAATTTTGTAAGCATATAATTATAGTAAATTTTGTTGATGTTGATAAAATAAGAATATGGATTGTGGCATAATATGTTTAATGTTTTATTACCCGTCTTTCCGTTATTTATTTTTCTTGGAGTATATTCCAATTCCCTCCACAACTCTATATTCATCGGCCTACCACCGTGATTTATTTCTGTATAATTTATAATTATACAAATAAATGCACAAACCATACACGATGAATAATATAGGTTATGTTGACGTTTTTTGAAACTCCGAAATCCCGCACTTACAGTGTCGTGGCAAGAGGTAACATACATATACATCGTCTTGCAAACAAGGACGTAACAACTTGGTAACATACCATACGTGTAGAGTTCTTAAATTCTCGAGAACTTAAATCCAAGTTAAAAATCTCTAAAATTATAAGTTCTCATAAATTCTTAGAGAATTTAACTCTCGGTTATATTCTCATTCTCGTTACCGTTCTCGAAGTAATATAACCGACTAACAACTGTACATACGTGTAGAAAACCACGCAACATACCAGTGGTATGTTACTTGTCCATCCCTGGGTCTAGCTGTCCATTTCTATATGTCGATGCATGGGACGGCACCTTAAACCTCCTTTGTATCTAATGTTCTTGACATATTAGTTAGCTATATGTAAAATAGCACATGACAGTATTCAGCAACCATTGTTATTGTCCCGTGACTTGTGACTTGACGGATCACTATTGACCACCTGTCAAATATTGTTCAAAAGTTGTCCTGTTTTTTTTAATAATATAATTTTATTCATTCACATAAAAATCTCTTTGTTGAGTAATGATAGCGTAATTTGTTATTTTGATGCGAAAGATGCAAACTATCAATTGTGAAAATATAACGAAAAATTGTAGTCTACGGACAAGAATGTCAACGATGTCAATCTGTTACGTTGACGATTAGTGACGACTGACATTGGAAAAACTACTAGTAATAACAGTCACAGAGTTTACTGCATTGCAGAAAGTTTAGGTAATTTTAAGTACGTATTATTCGGATATCTCAGTTTATTAGTAAAAAACCAGAAACGCCAAATTTCGTAGGACTATATGATAATTTGAAAAAAATTGCACTTTCATCTAAATTAACTTTATTCTTTCACAATCATTTAAGAATTTTACATTTTTAAGTTTAAACCATTTTAAATATGAAATATTGAGTAGTGGCGACGAGAAAAAAGAAACAAATATTTATTTCTTTTGTATATATTTATCTGAAATGTTTCAGGTAAAATGACTCAGCAGCCACATTCAAGTATATTTTCGGTGGAATTCAGAAAAGCAAAAACCTCTGATTTTCTTGAGTCTCTGTATACTTATGTATTTTGAAACGCTGATTAGAAAAATAATAATAAAAATTGGCCACTAGTCGATTTTAATGGTGAAACCATAAAAATCAAAGTTTTTTGCGTTTATCTCAGCTAATATGCAAAATTTAAAAAAAAATGTTTAAAAAAAAGTTGTAGAACTCATTGAAATACACATGTTTTACTAGAACAATTTTTTTCTATGTGATATTTTACAAGAAAATCAGAGATACATCAATTTTCATTTTTAAAAAATCGGCTCTTCACATTTTTTATGGAAATCAATATAAAAGAAAATCATTGTACAGGGAAATGGCAAAGGCAACACACGCCCTGAAGTACTATGAACGCGGACGGTAAAGAAAGTCATGTTGCTCTTAGCATTGAAATTTGTTTCATTTCATGAGATATATCACTAATTTTCTCGAAAACTATAGCTCATAGAAAAAAAAATATTTCAAATAAGAAATGTGTTTCTCAATGAAATCAAAAATTCGTATTTGAAATATTTTTCGAAATTTTGCGTATTAACCTTTGCTATTTCTCTTTATTATTTCCTTTTATCATTCCCTTTACCATTCCTTTTGCCATTTCCCTTTACCATTCCCTTTGTCATTTCTCTTTACCATTCCCTTTGCCATTTTCCTTTTCAATTCCTCTTGCCATTTCCCTTTACAATAATTTTCTTGTACAATGTCTCATTTTTTTTAGTTTAGAAAGAGGGGTAATCTTACATAAGACACCAAGCTCGGGGCTGGTAGTATCAGATTCTTACCGACTACACCCTCGCCTTCTTTTCTTTTGCTCTCCACATCGGAAACCGCGTTAGCATTACTTCGATGTGGTTGCTGCCTTTTAAGCTTGATCTTTGCTTAATTATCGATGTTCTTTTTCTTTGTTCTTTATCAGGGTCGTATTTATCCCACCAAAAAAAAGGATTTATATGGATTGGGGCGCATTAACATTTTCAGCTATGGTGAATGCGTGTAAATCCCGTTTTAGACACGTTTATAGGTTCTCACGAATTAGGACGCATACGGACGCATTGACCAAAAGTTGAAGTGTTTGTTCAACAATGAGTTCCGTCGATTTCAAGACGTACGCATTCAAACGAAATAGGAGAAACATACATATAAATGCGTATATATCCATACATGGATAGAGGATATCCAATGGTTACAAACGAATGGCCATGTATGAAAAAGTATTCAAACGGATATTTATGGATAGATGACGGATTAAAACGGATAAAGTTACAACCCGTTTACTTTCAGCAGGGTGGCTTATTTTCCTCTTCTTCGTTAGGAGGACAGCTTCTGTCCTCCTAAACGACATGAAGCCCCTGAACCTGGGGCTTTATGGGACTTTATTTTCTTGTTAGCTATTACAAGTTCTTCTTCTGAGAAGTTAGTAAATGCCGCTGACATCACTTGGTTAATGGTCACTGGATCAAGGATACGAAAGAGGTGCTCTGTCACTCTCTTCACGTTTCGCATGGTCATAATAGGCATAGGCATCTTGAACGGAATTCCGAGATTTCTTTAATCCACCAATACATCGGTTGGGCACCTTCTATTAGATGTTTTCTTCTATTAGATGCATTTGTTACAAATGTCTGTTAGCGTATTCGAAAACCCCTCTGACGTTATCATACAATTGTCCACAGTTAGTTCATACATAACTTTAAACTATTTTTCTTTGTCGATTTTCTGAACATTCCAACCTTTATCGTGCTGCATCATTCTCGGTAACTGTATGTAATTTTCAATCACAAAGGTGGTATAGTTATATTCGATGAGGGATTCCCTATCACTGACCTCCCAGTTAGAGATTTTATTATTGATTTCTGTCGTAGAGAGGGTTATATCTAATATAGATCCGTAGCCTTGCCTTGAAAGGTAGTTTTCTTTCCCTTGTACTTGGCATTTATGTGTCTTACAACAATCGCTTATTTTTCACTACGCCTAATCTGGTCACCGATTTTCTGTAGTGTCTCTGCCAAGTCCATAATGTCCTTGTTGGTTGAGGCATAGCAACCGTATATTCTGACTGCTGAAATTGCCACATAGAAGCTTTTACATTTTCCGCTGCTTCTAATTGCAATTCCTGGATCGATAACCTTAGTGGCTGTATCTAGGGGATCATCGTATATCCAGTTTTTCCGTCCTTCTATGGCTCTTTTATTAGGTTCACTTAGGACCAAGATACCCACTCTAAGGCCTTTTGCTGTGTCAAGGGCCAAGTCGAGAGCTGGTTGACTCCTGTTAGTGTTGATTTGAGGATTTTTATCTTGTGTTAGAAGTTTGTTTGACGACTCCAACTTGTCTCTATCTTTTCTTTCGTGCCATGTAGCACTATTGATCTGGTGACCCTCTTACTGACAGAGCAAGTAAAAGGCTTACTTTGACAGTCGGCTGCTTTATGTACTTCCTTTCCACATTTTAGACAAAGCTGTTCTCGGTCATCCCCGATACATTGAAATTTGAAATGCCTCAGTTCCCAGCATCTAATACATCTGGTATCTTCCTCTCAATTATCCTACATTGCGTCCACCCAATCCGAATCTGACCCTGTTGGATAAGCTTGTCTGCGTCTATTTCCCGGAGCACCACCGTAGAGTTCTGTCGGTTTCCAAAAGCTGGTCTCAATACTCTCACATCGCAGTCTTCAGGTTTGATGTCGATTTTTTCTGAATCGTTTCTTTGATCTCTTCCGTTTTTTTTTTCATCCATATCCTTGATATGGAAAACTTTTTTCTTCGTTACAAGGAACGATGATTCTTTGGGTTCTGCTTCTCTCAATTTGTTCCTCAGCAATTCTACTTTTTTTGGACCGCTTTGAACTCTGAGCAGGAGTTCTACGTTTTGTGTGCTTCTGATGCCTTGGATATCAATGCCAATTTCTGAGGGATCGAAAGACTGCTTGACCGTCCTGAGCATGTCTCCGTAGCTCTGTCCATTCAATCGTACTAGAACTACGTCCCGGTTTGTCTGTTTTTTTCTTGCTATTTTTATTCTACGCGCTTGCCTGATTTGTTCTCCTCTTGCTATAGTCTGTTGCTTGGCTTGCAAGTTCTCTTTTCTGTATCAGGTCTTTATATTTCAACCATGTTATAAGGGTTTTTTAAAAATTAAAACCGATATATCTTTGATTTTCTCGAAAACTATCACTCGCAGAAAAAAAATGTGTATTCTGATGAGGGTTACAACTTTCTTTTGAGATATTTTTTTTTAATTTATCATATTAGCTGAGATAAACAAAAAAAAAAACATGATTTTTAAGGTTTTTCATGCTTTCACCATGAAAATCGACTATTCGTCAACTTTCACTATTATTTTCGTAAGCAGCGCGTCAAAATACATAAATTTACGGAGACCCAAGAAAATCTGAGGTTTTCGCTTGGCGAAATTTTATCCCAAATAGTGAATACTATGTTTAAAAATATATCTGCATTATGAATTAATATGGGAGATTTCATCTTTAGGTTTTTTGCAGATACCATCTATTTTGCATATTTGTGACTCTTTGAATAGCTGCAAATTTCAGAGTGTGTACACTTGATATGCAAAATTTTCAAGTTACGAGTATTTAATCATCTGGAGTAGCAGAAATTAGTTATTTTTAACAATCTTCTAGTTCGTAAATTATTTCTTAGAAAACAATGAAGTTTTCAGGTAAAGTCGACGATTACCTACGCTTTGCAAATAGCGATGAATGAAAAAATGTATTCCTTTTTTTTTACATAAGTAATATGCAATTGTTTTAAATAAATGGCATTTACGGAAAATTTACTTGTTTAAAATCGTTTTTTCCAGGATTAAAATATTCGCCGCACGGCGCGTGGCGGCGAATACTCACAGTTGACGGTGCGCTATCAAGCGCTTGAAGCTGACCCGACTGTAAACAACTAGCTGTTTATTAAAAAGTATCCAACGGTCTACTCTGCAATTTTTATGAGATATTCTCAAAACTATAACGAATATTTGAATCCTGGAAAAAACGATTTTAAACAAGTCAATTTTCCGTAAATGCCATTTATTTAAAACAATTGCATATTGCTTATGTAAAAAAAGGAATACTTTTTTTCATTCATCGCTATTTGCAAAGCGTAGGTAATCGTCGACTTTACCTGAAAATTTCATTGTTTTCTAGGAAATAGTTTACGAACTATAAGATTTTTAAAAATACCTAATTTTTTCTACTCCAGATGTTTAAACACTTGTAACTTGAAAAGTTTGCATATCACATTGAAATAAAAAATACGTGTCTTTTTATTTTGTATCAAAAAGACGAAAAAAATTTTTGGAGTCGATTTTATTTTTCAGTTATAAATATGATGTGGAATCACCCATATGTATTTTACTTGAACAATGTACTATTACAGACTGACCATTTTAACTGATAGTGTGCTTTACATCCCCTATTCTACGCTTCGTCTTTAAATTTTAGGAGAAAGGTGATCATGGCTTTTCCTCCTCTGGTGAGTTCAACTCCACCCCCTTTAGATAATTTTGGAGAATCTGATGAAGATGAGTTTGGAGACTTTACTGCAGGCGGATTAGATGGTATGATATACACTTTAAAATACATATTATTGTTAAAAAGATTATACTTTATAAATCGGTTCTATTAGTGAAATTAAGAGCAAATTATTCAGGAATCTTTAGACTGTCAGAATCTATAAATAATTACTGAAAAGCAGCCCTATGCATCGACCGTGTAGATATATGGATTAGTTGATTTCTTACAATCCGGCGGTGAACTAATCTAACAGATAGCGCTCTGATCAGGACGGCTGACTTGCATTGAAATGCATGGGAGAAAAGCATAAAATACAGTACAACCTCGCTAATTGGTCGCAAACTCCCTGATAAGAAGTCGCAGGTGAGCGCAACTTAATTTGCATACTCAAACACACATTTCGCACACACGCGCAATTTCCGAGCTCGACACCTAGTAGTGGGGGCCCCTTACTCCTCGGAATTCTTATCTCTAACCGCCTGTGAGTATCCTCTTAGCGAGGATGTACTGTAATTAAAAACTTTGAAGATGTTTTTAAATTTTTACCGAAAATATTTTTCTAGTAATAAGAAGCGTAAAAGTAATTAGTAGTTATAAACTCGTCACAGTAAAAGTAGCTGAATTATGCTGCGCAATGTGACGTCACAGGTCATATGGTGGGGGGGTAGACTGTCAGAAAAGTTTGTGTCGGTAAAAATTGTACCACGAAGTAGTATAAGGAGATGTATCCCTGTATATTGAAAGTGGCCCTCATTTTTGAGGGTGACAATTGTAGGCTTTTCACTCGCCCGCCGACGCAAGCGCTTGGTGTGGAAAATGTAGGAACTACGATATCGCCAACTTTGTCCACTCGTTGCACAATCTAATATTTTTTCACAACTGGAAAACTAAACTTTATTTCATTTTATGCTAAAATAATAAAACTCTTTTATAATAATGGTGACTAAATTAAAAAAAAATACTCTAACTGTAATTTGGCTCTTTTATTTTACATTTGATTTCTGACGTTTTTTAATAAATGCAATATGTCTGAAAAAACAAAAATTTTAGGTTCTTCATCCGTTGGATGAGTGAACCAATTTTTGTAATTAATTTTTTGTGCACTTAATCCCAATTCCATCCAAAATTTCCGATTTGTCGTTGCACCATCGCATACCACACCGTGAATTATTGCACCAGCTCTTTCGAGTACAACTATAGCCAGCACGATTAATTTCGCTAAGACTGTGCGTAGGGTCCTTTGCTAGTGAATACTGCAATTGGCTGAGAATAGTAAGTGTCATAAAGCGGCTGGAACATCAATACAAGGCCATGGTCGGCTTTATTTGTAATGCCAACCTTCTACCAATCCTTTATAAGACATGGTTTTCTTATATATAGGAATATATCTTATATAAGGAATATATCTAACGATATATTCCTTCTCGTGCCCATTTCATCTAAAAGTAGCAAGCTATGTCGTTGTAACAATGAGAAGGTATTGTTGGATTACATTTTTTACAGAGTGAAAAACTATGCATTTACCAGGTGTATAAGCTTAAATCCTCTGTTTGCTCAGAGATAGCGGTAGTGAACATATTTAGCTACAATAGAAACGTCATGCTTTTTTTTTCAAATGCTTGTGGAGGCCTATGGTGACAGTGCTTTATCAGAAACAACTTGCAGAGACTGGTTTCGTTGGTTCAAAAACGGTCATTTTGACTTGAGTGACAAGAAGCGTGAAAATCGGCCCAAAAAAGTTGAGGACCATGAATTACAGGCTCTTTTGGATGAGGAAGATACACAAACACAAAAAATGCATGCCGAATAGTTAGGTGTTATTCAACCGGCCATTTCCATGCGTTTACATGCCATGGGAAAGATCCAAAAAATGGGAAAATGGGTACCTCATGAACTGAACGATAGGCAGATGGAGCGACGCCAAAACACATGTGAAATCTTGCTTGGTAGACACTAAAGAAAGTCGTTTCTGCATAGTATGGTGACTGGAGATGAAAAGTGGATTTATTTTGAGAATCTGAAACAAAGAAAATCGTGAGTCGATCCCGGACAACCATCAACTTCTTTCTCAAGATCTAATCGCTTTGGACGCAAGACGATGCTGTGCGTTTGGTGGGATCAGCAGGGTGTCGTCTACTATGAGCTATTAAAACCTGGTGAAACAGTCGATGCTCACCGCTACCGCCAACAACTAATCAAATTGCGCTGTGCTTTGCGTGAAAAAAGGCCGGATTATCAAGAAAGACATGAGAAGCTGTTTTTTCTTCACGACAACGTCCCATCGCACACGTCAAAAATGGTCCAAAACTACTTGAAAACACTCAACTGGGAGGTGCTATCTCATCCCGCTTATTCACCAGCCCTGGCCCATTCTGATTACCACCTGTTTTCGTCGTTGGGTCACGCGCTCGCTGAACAACACTTCGATTCGTACGAAGATGTCGGAAGATGGCTTGACGAGTGGTTTGCATCGAAAGATAAAGACTTTTTTTGGCGTGGAATACACAAATTGCCCGAGAGATAAGGAAAATGTATAGCAAGCGAGGGAAAATACTTTGAATAAAGTTTATTTTATTTTCTGCAAAAAAAAAATACTTTCTTTTGCCTAAAAAAACAGCGGATTTAAGCTTATACACCTGGTAAT
>UCOH01001281.1:0-26096 GCA_900474275.1 Synergus japonicus
ATCTCCAGAGCATCCAGAACCTATCCAGGTACTCGAAAATTTTCTTACTTGGGCGTCGACTTTGAAAGTCTTTGATGCAAAAAGTAATAAACTGAAGAGTATGCCTTGCTTTGCAGGCCTGGAAATGACGGTTCGAGGGATTCTAGAACTGTACAGTGGAGTTACATTCCCATTGTGTACGCAGTTGTGCAGTCAAGATTCAGTAGAGACACTTTTCTCTAGAATCAGAGGACGCGGAGGTTTCAACCCGAATCCCACAACTCGGATGGCTCGACTGATTTTGCGTCACATGATCGCACTGAAGCATGACGATATTGCTGTCTCAATCAGAGGCAACATATCTGCTGAAGAGACAAAATCTCCTCAAGCACTTTCTGAGCTTGACATCGCCACTTTCAACGATCATCTTGAAAGTAGGGACGAGATTGAAGTGGCTGCAACTCGTGCTGTTGCTTACATTGAAGAAGGACGCCGGTGTCCTGATAATGACATAACTACTACTCATGAGACGAATGATAACGAAGACTCAGGCACAGAAATAGACACTGACATTGACGGTACTGACGACGAGAACGACAGTAAGGATGACAAAAATGACAACGACTGTATTAATGATAATGTCACAGTCCACGATGTCTCTTCTGGCGCCAAGTCCTCTGAAAAGATTGGTACACATTTAGCTGCCAAAGTTAAAGAATTGCTCCGTTCCACTGAGGCAGATATGCCTTTCGAAGCATACAGTGGTACGTATGAGGGGAGTTCTTTAACTTACTTTGCTGGTTATGCTGCCCACGTAACCACGAAGAAGTGGAAATGTGATCGTTGCTATGCTGAACTTCTGAAGCCTCCAGAAGCTTTCGGAGATAGAAACGATACTTATATAGAGTTTCGAGAGTATGAGACTAAAACCAATTATAAGGTCACACTTTTAAAGAAGCCCTCTGAGAAAATCGTAACAGCAAATTTGCTTACGTTTGAGCGATGTATAACCGCAGAACGTCACAAATGCGGCATTCAGGAATTTCTCCTAAAAAATGCGATTCGCGACACGGGTGAAATATTTCCTGAATGGTTCTCTGAAATCGATCCTTGCCATGAACACAGAATCTTTGCTGTGAGAGCCTTATTTAAGGCCAAGTTGCACCGAGTTTGCAACATCGACAATAGCAACGCTATTGTTGAGAAAAAGGCAAGGTTGGTAGCAAATGCTGCCAAGAAACAGTTCAGAATGAACAAAAGGAAATTAGAGGAGGGTTATAAACAACCACGAAAGTTAAGGAATCTAATGCATGAGTGAATGCATTCCTTAATTCGAGTTGTTCCTGTCGTCGTTTTTCTAAAATCTTACCATTTCGCGGACATGGTCTCATCACGCACAACTTTTTCTTTGGTTGATAGTTTTACCGCATTTAATAGTAAGGTTCATTATCCTTTATTAAAGGATAATTATGTCTTTATAACTCTTACCGCTTTTAAATGTATATAGATACACATTTAGAATTTATGATTAATTTTAAGAATAGTTCGTAGCTTAGAAAATAAGTTAAAAAACTAAAAAAAAAACAAGAAAAAAACAAAAAAAATTAGAAATAGGTTGCTTATTGCTTGTTGCTTCTTGCTCATTGCTTATTGATTATTGCTTATTGCTAATAACTTAATTTTTTTCAGCAAAAAACATTTTAAAAAAATGATTTTTAAATTCACGCATGTTTACAAAATATAACATAAATAACATTTTTTTCTTATGTAATATGTCAGGGTATTTGACATCCTATCTTTCCCTCTCAACGGATTGTTCACCTTGGCGAATGGGGTCATCCTTAAATTATATTGTATTCCATAAAAAAATACTGCATAATTTACAGGATACTCCTGGTGAGAGGGCTCAGTAAACTGTGGAGATTTAATTATATCAATACATCTTATTTAACAGAGTGTTAAATTAAATTTTACTGTTTATGAAAGAAATAACAGTTTTCTTTTGAATTTGTTTTAATAAATAATAATACTCTCTACAGTTGAAGCCAAGAAACAATCCACATAATAATTTCTAGAAATATGTGTATTTTTAGTTAAAACATTAGTTTTTATTTCAAAATGTGTTTGTATTTGTTAATTTGTTAGAGAGAAACCCAATGTAAGCAAATTTGTAATATAAAATAAGAATAAAAAGTAAAATAAAATACATTTTGCGTAATTTTTCTTCCCCCTACTTAAAATTTACTTCACTCAAATTAGAGAAAATAAGATATAATATAATATAAGTCATATTTCCTTATAATTTTGAAAAATTTCATTTTCATCTGTAAGTATAAGTTCTCAAAATTTAAAGTGTACGTAAGGAAGTAAGTAAAAGATTTTTTAGTAGTAAAAAATAAAATAAACTAATATTAATACATTTTATTTTAAAATATTTGTGATGAAATTAAATTTTTTTATTGTATTAAAATAATTGTAGGCAATTCTATAATTATTATAATATAATTAATTTCAATTGCCTAAACTTTTTCCCTTAATTTTCCACTTGCCGCCTTCGGAATAGTTCTACATGGTTATATAGCTATATAGGCTCGCTGATAATCGCTGAGCTCTCGCCAAAATATCTTTGCTCTCACCACTGGCGGTGACTCATTCATGCATGCGATGACGCGATTTGACGCGGTTACCATGGAAACAAAGGGTAGCAATAAAATGATGAAGAGGGCAGCACCTCGATATGGGCTAAACAGCAGTTATCCCCACTACAAAATGTCCCCACTCTTGGCCTATGCCGCATCTAGGTATATATATAATATATATATAATAATATCATCTAATATCTTTGCCATCAGCCAGCAATCCCGAATCTGAAAAACACATTCACTCAAATCACAACTCACACTTGTCACACTTCTTTTGTTTCATATTAATTCTGAGCCATGGGGAGGCTGAGAGTCACGTCACACACACATTCACACTTAAACTGAAGTCCAATCCGCATCGTAAAGGCCCGAAGAGGATCCTGGTCAAAGTGCATGGATGAGATTCCTGTGCACGCTAACGACCAGGAGGATGACAACTCATACAGCGCCATCTCTGGGCCTAGAGCAGAATCACCGATGGGACCGACTAAGCTAAGTGGTAATAATCCCGTGGCGCTGCTTGTTTCCGCGCACGCAACGAGACAGGAAAAGAGAGGTTAGCTCGTTCAATTTGTGCTCGTAGTCGTTCGTTGTAACACCTTTTTTTTTTAGTTGTATTAAGTTGTCACATTCGCCAGTGATACTTCATATTATATTTGATTACCCTGGGCGTCGTGAGGAAACCTCCCAGTGAAATTTTGATTGGAATCTATTGGATTCGGCTTATTAAGCCAAAGATTAAGATATTTGAAAAGTATAAGGGTGCCGAACTTGACTAGAGGACAAGTTCGCGGAAGGCGTGTGTTTTGCCACGCCTTTATTAGTGCAGGTAACCATTTCACCACTCTCTTCCTCGCTCATTTTAATCGAATTTGCTCTCCGGTCCATCCTGCTTTCGTCAATGGCAAGTAACATTTTTCGGGTCAGGAACAATGATCACATCGAAAAATTTATCAATTACTTCAATTTGTAATCTGTATTTCAAATTAATTCTTTGTTTTAATTCGCTGCACATTGACGAACAGTGGTTCGTGAATTTCTTATAATTTGCTCCAATCGCTATATTTCATATATTTTTTTTCTATGACGTAAGGACTAAATCTTTATTAAATAAATGTCATTTATTTCTTTCTTGTTAAATGCAGTGTTTCTCAGTGAATATTCCCTTGCCTCCCCCTCTTCGCGGCACTACGCTAGCCTAGGGTTATGTAGAGTAAATTCAATTCGTTTTAATATCGTCGTTATATCATTAAAATACTATATTTCTGTAAATTCACCATTATAATGGTGAATTTACATTTTACATTTATTTCACATTTATGTCGTAATTTCACGCAAAAGTGGCTTTTAATCAAAAATTATATTTCATGGTAGACTTTGAATACTGAATACAGATATAAATATCAAGTCATAAGAAATTCTAGACTAATTTTGAATAATATTTTGTTTCTTCTTTCTGATTTCACGAAAAATTTCTATTCAGCTCATAATAAGTCATTCGATAACTGAATTAGTAAATTTAAATTAACAAATTTCAGCATGTTAACTCAAATGTTTTATGTTCTTCGAATTTCAGGAGATGACGCTAAATTTAAAGAAAAAGAATTCAGTGATTTATTTACACCATTTTACTTTAGTTTTTTTGTTACTGAAAGCTGCATTTTTCTTCTACTTTTGGTACAAAAAATAAATTAATAAATTTTCAAAAAATTAGTAGCATGCAATAAGATTTTTCTTAAGTCAAATATTAAAAAAAAAGGATTTGTTAGAATTTGAATTTTTATAGTTATTAGTTACTAGAGGGGAGAAATAATATTCCGTACTTTGTTTTCTTTGACGCATGCTTGTTTTACCCATTTTCATTCAAGGACATCGTGTGGAATGGTAACAATGTTCTGTATTGTTATGCCAGTACAAGGTCAATACTGGTGGCCTGTAATGAATTTTATGTATATTATAATATTATATCATAAATTCTTATTATACCTCTAAACATAGTTTCTAGAATTTTATAAAATGTGTGTGAGATATTAAAAGAAATAAATAAGTTCTCAATAAGTTTTTGGAGGAAGTCAGATTTATGTAGAAGGAACAAGTATACAAGAACTCAGACGACTACAGTCTGACTGACTCACTATCGTCAGTCCTTTTATATCTTATCTTCTATTTCACTTTAACGTTTACTAATAAACTTCTATCTCTTTTCACATATTTAATACTCAATTTCTTAGTTCTATAAATACCCTACGATGTGCCTAGAATCACTCATAATTATAAAATCAGATATATATACATTGTACAAACCTGGTAAGACGGTGTACATCAAAATGAATTGCAAGGATTTCACGTAATGGTTCATTTCACAACGCTCTAAATCAATGTAGTTTTTCACTATTGCATTTTTATTTGCCATACAATTTTTTCGTATAGTTTTGTTTTAAAATAAGGTTTTGGATTAAAATGTTGATAAGCTTGATTAGATAGAAGGAGAACATGCATTGGCTATTGGAGATGGGTTGATTTCGGGGTATGGCTACCGATCTCTACGACCGCGGTAATGGTTATAGCACCATCGCGTGCAATCCCATTAGCACCGATGCAATTTACCCGATCTATCACACCCTATTAAGTGGTACGCTTTCAACCCTCACGGTGCTCGACCGCTTAACGCTCATTTTAATCGAATTTGCTCTCCGGTCCATCCTGCTTTCGTCAATGGCAAGTAACATTTTTCGGGTCAGGAACAATGATCACATCGAAAAATTTATCAATTACTTCAATTTCTAATAATTTTCAAAAGTTAATTAAGGATCATAAGAATAAGTGAATTACTGAGGTACAATTTTAATAAGCAAAAGTATGAAAAGGTTTCAAACTAATAATAACGTTTCCCTGGTTAGATATCCAATTAAAGGCATTCAATATTGATCTATTATAATAAATGAGTCATAAAAAGTTCATCTGAGATCCCAATACGAACCTCAAATGTTCCACCCTCAGAATTCGACTTTGTCTGATCAAATAGTGTTTCACTGAAGTATTTCCTCCACTCATAAAGATTTCAGATGTACTTATAGACTTGAGATTTCTAGTGCGGAATAAGTAATAAAATCTGAACCTTTACCGTGATGAATGTATTACATTTTATTATGATGCAGAAATGCTAAAAAAGACCAAACTTGCTTCCTTTTTATGTACCTGAGAGAAAGTCTTTTTTCAAACATAAATTGAGGAATTTGGCTTGAACATGCGGGTTATCAGTTCCATAAATTAGACAGCTATTAACATTAAAAAAAAATAAAATTGTTACGACATAACAAGTGAAATATCTGCGACAGTCGAGAGTGTCGTGAAGACGAAAGTCTAGCGATTAGACAATTGTAATGAAGACAATATTTTAGAGAGAGAGTAGGCAATACTTGCCGATGTCAAAATCCCTTTTTGCTCTTAATGGTTGATATTTTTCCGTTGAAATTGTGTTTTTCGATTCACAAGGATAAATAAAATAAACCATTTAAGCAGTTTGGCGAAATTCAAATTTTACAACAGCTTTTGTTAATAACATTTTTCTGCATGAATTCGGTCATTATTTATTTTCTATCTTATCGCAACATGCATTTTGCTAATCTTTTGATTGGTCAATGTCGACTAAACATTGTTACAACTTGAGCTTATAAGTCCATTATGATCAACACACCTACCACACCCAACATGACGCCTGCCTTTCCCATGTGGTTTGGCACGTACGTCGTACAGTGTAATATTGTAAATGAAATGGAGTTCTGTAACACATTCAACTATTATTGCTAATGCAATGTATTTATTTGCTATGGTTAAGAACAATCATTCTATTGCAAATTAAATCTTTCGAAAATAATAATTTATGATCTTTATTATTGTATTTTACAATTAGACATTAATCTTGAACGAGAAAAAAACTGAAATCTGAAATTTAGGGCAGAGATGCCTACAGGAAGTCAAAAAAACTTCCAACTTTTATATAGGTGATCTGTTTAAAATAACTTGAATAAGATATATACATATCGGGCATTTATTCCTCAAGTGTTCCACCCTCAGAATTCGACTTTGTCTGATCTACCTCAAACTTGGGTAAAGTATAGTCCTACTAGGTACAACTTTAGAGGAAAAAGATTTTTTCGATTGGATAAAAATTGACGGAGATAGTGGAGGGGGTATTTTTCGAATTTTTTCGATTTTGTACGGTTTCGTGCTATTTTGAAGGTATTAAGCTCCTTTGCTATGGAATATAAAAAATTTTGTCCCACATGTTTTTGATAGCTTTTTTCCTGGTCTATCGAATGGTTATAACCATTTTTTAAAAAATTGAAAATTGAACCGATTTTTTTGAAAATCAAAATAGTTTGGACTTTTGAAGAAAAAAGGCATGTCTTTTTTTTAATAAAGCTTAAGTCTATATCTTTCAATGCTGTAAATTTCATCTTGCCGTTTTTTGTTGTCGAGAAATTAAATAAAGAGTAAAGCGCCGCGCCTAAGACGCTCGAGACTACTGGGCTTCTCGCTCCGTGGAACTTCTTCGAACTCATTTATCGTATCAATTATAAATATTTATTATTTATTAAACTGCTCTCTGCATTGTACAGGATTGAGACTGTCATTAAAGATTTCTAATGCCTGCATTACACTCATTGTAGGGACGTAATATTAAGGAAAAAGACTATTTCCACGTATTACAGTATATTTATTACATAGAAATTTATTTCCTTAATATTACGTCCCTACAATGACTATAATGCTGGCATTAGAGAACTTTAATGAGTCTCAACCCTGTAAAATCCAGATAGCAGTTTAATAAATAATAAATATTTATAAGTGATACGATAAATGAGTCCGAAGAAGTTCCACGGAGCGGACTAACGCGCGAATGCACAGTGGGATAAAAGCCCGAAAAATTGGCCAAAAGTCCATTTTGTAGAATCAACAATTGAAGTTTTTTTCCTAAAAGTAGACATATGAAAGTAGTGTAATACAAAGTTTCATTTAAAAATCTGAAATATTGACCAAAATATAAGCAGTTGATTTTAAAATTTACATTTATTTTTCTTGATGTTAAATTTGTTAAATATCTTGTAATGCAAGAAATATTTGAATGTAATTTTTTTTACACGAATGAAGTTATATTAAAGTGGAAAATAATGCAAATAAGTCAAAAATGTTTTTATTTTCCTATGAAAATATCCCTTTTTTAGTAAAATATACGAAATAATTTGAAGTTGACACGCTGCCAAACAAACGTACTCGGAGCTACCGCCTCTGCGGCGTAAATTTGAGGTGGCATTCTGTTCTGCACATCCTGAGCTACAATTCATATATGCGCTTTTTTGCGAAAACTGATAAACTGATTTATTTTGGTGATTGGCATTTCAGGGTTAAAAATTGGCTACATCTTACAATTCTCAACCGATTTAGTATTTATATAGACAATTTTTTTATATACTCGGGAATAGTTGTGTAAGACCTTCTATCAAATGGATTTTTGAATTGAAGCATAAATAATTATTTATATAAATAAACAATCAGGAAAAATTACACTTTTTGAGAACGTGATTTTGTTTTCGTATATAAGCCTGTCATAATGCTACTGGACCTTAGAATTAATGTTGGTACTCATTAGGAACATATATAATTAATGTATTAATTACATTAAAATAATTAATATATATATATATAATTATATAATTAATATTATTTTAAAAGTAATTGTTATAAACAAATTACAGAAATGGGACTAAACCACATGATGTAATAACGTGACTAAATTACGTGGTCTGAACTAAAAGTTAAAAAATCTTTAGTTTCTTTTTTGCCACTAGGTGCGCTATGTGATTAATTTCCATAAGTGAGGGTTTTCTTTAATATTATAAAGAAATATCAGCGACTCGTAGATAAAATATATTCCTTTTTGCAGGTAAATCTGTTTTGCTTTTCTTTTTCTTTTCCTTTCTTTTTCTTTTCTTTTTCTTTTTCTTTTTCTTTTCTTCTTTTTCCTTTTTCATTTTTGTTATTTATTTTCTCTGATTATCATTATTATTTTTTTTTACATTAAAGTAAGAATATGACGAAATTTACAAAGAGGGAGATTCTTAATCTCTCCTAACAAGGCGAAAGAATTGAGTACATCATACGTAAATTGAATATGGAAAAATCTAACTTGCCTAATCAGTATCTAGTTCGTTTGAATCTTGCTATCCAAAGTCTTCAGGGAAAATATATCGCCAAATTGCAAGGAGTCAGCAAAAAAAAAAGTGTAATGGAAAGAAAACATGGAGGATGGTTAGATTCTGAATTTAAAATTCCTGATTTAGATATGGAAGTAGAAATCGAAGAAAAAAACTTGCCAAGTACAAGTTTTGGTCATCCGTCACTTTCATTTGACGAAAAGTCCGAGCGATCACAAAGACGTGACGTTACTGCAATCAGTGCTCAAAATAAAAATGATCCCAAAAGGTTTTTGATGGATGGTTACCATGCATCCAAGTCATCAAAAGAAAATGATTTGAGTGTGGTATTGAAAACAATGATAAAAGATTCAACTGGACCGGCAAAAGTGAGACGAATTATGGAGGAACCAGAGACTACAATTGTGAAGATGACTCCAGAGGAAGGCTTAGCTTTTCTGTTAGAGCAAAAATTAAGGGGGGGGGGCATACTATTTAATTTTTTTCTTTTGAATTTTTTTTTATTCGCTTATCTGAATGTACATCCTTTGAAGATTATTGTGTCCAAACTTGAAGCAAAACGAAGCAAAATTAACTGAAGAGTGCTTCGCTCGGCTTGGTGCTGTCTAGGACCAGAGTGGATAAACAAGCTGCAAGTGAAACTAAGGAAGGCAGAATTCTACGATGGCAGAAGCAAAAAGATGCTTTGGATTATGCAGCTGACAGTTCTGTCCTTTATGGACCTGGAATTGATGACTCTATGTAAGTATATTAAAAAAAACTTGCTTACTGACGTGTTATTAGAATTTTTCAATACAAAAAACTTTAAACGCGTTTTTCTCGAAATCACATTTTAAAAGTCCGTGGACAACGTAATTTCAAAACTAATAAACCGATCCTTTTCAAATTTGGTACACATTTTCAACGTATAATTTACTAGGTAATGTCGCGAGGATTTTTTTGTTTGTTAATAATTATTAATTTTGCAATAACAAATTGTGCGAATTTTTTCTCAAAAATCGCTGTTTTGACTTCAAAATGTCAAGAAAAATTCAAAATTCGAATAAAAAAATTCTTCGCTTGATTACCTGCGAAAAATGATTATCTAATGAAAAAAATTTGATTTGTTTGTTTCAGATAATCTAGTGATGAGATATGCTGTCCACCGCAAAACGTCTTTTGCTCGAGATACTTCGGGAGACTTGACGCCACCGGCTCAATTTTTAATATTTTTTAATGAAATTTGTGTGGAATGTTGTTGGAGCCGTACTCTATTATGTACACTTTTATAAAATAAATTTGCTTTTACAGAAGCGAGTAGAAAAATGATTGAAAATGACCCTTTTTTTAACGAATTAAGTATACCCCCACTCTCCTTAAGTAAAGCTACGTACATAGCTATGAGAGTTGAAGTTCACTCAAGAGGAGATGATATTTTTCCAGCATATGAGCACGTTAGGAATGCGAAAAGTTTATGTAGACCTCCAAAAGATAACATAGTAGTTTCAGAAACAGCAGCTAAAGTTTCACCTCAAGTTTTACTTAAGCATATTGTCGAAAGAATTTGTGAATTGCAAAAAGATGTAATTATTTAAAGCATCATGAATTCAAGTAGCACAGAAGTAGAAGCAATTCCAATTTGTTCCTGGGATTTGATGATATTTCAGGTCACTCATCTTATAAACAATCTTATGAGTAATACATGCCCTTAAGATTCATCGATAGAATGCGGAAGAGATCTACTGATCTTCCTTCATGTAGGCTTACTCCTGACGTCTTGAAACGTGCTCGATCTTGTCTGGTGGAATATGAACGACCTCGACATTTCTCTGACGAGCTGAAGTTGATGCACAAGGGATTCTCAGTTACTTCAAAAAGTCCATTACTACAATTGCTGGCCTTTTTGGACTCTGGCGGTTTAATGCGAATGGGAGGTCGTTTAAAAAATGTTGTAATAGATTTCGACGAAAGATGTCCTTATATACTACCCAAGGATTCTATTCTTACTACTCTCATCTTTCGGAACGGACATCAGACCATGCTATATGGTGGGATACAACTTACGTTGTGGTACCTAAGGAGACAGTATTGGATCATCAGAGGACGTCGTGTCGTTAAGAGTATTTTGAGTCGTTGCGTTACTTGCGCTCGATAACGTGCAACTACTTGCACTCAACTTATGGGTCAACTCGGAATACACCGCTGATGGTTTATTCGCAGCTTACAAGCGTTTTACCGCTAGAAAGCTTCTGCTTTCTCAACTAGCATCAGCCGTTATCTTGTTCATAACGGAACTACATGGCGGTTCAACCCTCCAGCTACTCCATACTTCGGAGGACTTTGTGAGGCAGCTGACCGCTCTGTGAAACATCATCTGCGTCGAGTAGTTGGAGACACTAGTCTGACGTTTGAGGAAATGACAACTTTCCTCACACAAGTGGAAGCTTGTCTAAATCCACGCCCTCTGCAGGCGCAGAGTGATGATCCTAACGATCTAGTACCGTTGACACCGAGTCACTTCTTGATCGGTTCTCCGATCTTCACGATTCCTAAACCTTCTCTCATCAATATCAAGCAAAATCGATTACAACGCTGGCAGCTTACCAGACAGATGCATGAAGATTTCTGGAACAGATGGTCATCGGAGTACCTACAGGAACTTCAAAATCATCCCAAGTGGAAGAAACCCGTATCTTTCAGCAAGATCGGCGATCTTGTGCTTATTCTGCACGAGAATCTTCCTCCTACGAAGTGGACTCTAGGTCGTGTCGTTGATACACACCCCGATTCTAAAGGTCATGTCAGATCCGTTACTTTATGGACTGTTAATGGAACTCTCAAAAGACCTATAGTGAAATTGTGCGTGTTACCAGTGCATTTTTCGGAGATAGACTCCAACTCGTCAATTTTGTAACTGCCATTAATTAACATCCTTCTCCTTTAATCATCGAAGAATTTTGATGTTTCAGGTTAATTCTCTACTGAACGTTGTTTTTTTTAATGTCAGTGATACCAACGCTGTATGTTCCGAAACTTTATGTCGGGTCATTGTTGAATTTATATTTGTGTGTGATGAGAGTGTTCTCCATCTCTCTTGCTCTGCAAGAGTCGTTATATTCTTCCCTTATCTACTTTAATTGTTATGACATTACTGGAAGTATTCAAATCAGTCGTACTAAGAATGTTACGAAGAGTGCGAGTCAGTACTTCTTACTCGTCTACTTTTGTATATCTTTGTACAAATTGTGAGTGCTTTGATCTGTAGTGGCCTTTTCTATAAGTAGTCCAGGCAGCACGTCATAAAAAAGCATTATTTTACGTAATAATTCCCAGACGTAATTTTTTTTTTTGGAAATAGCTTCTGAGTGGGGTCCTGAATGACCCTTAAAAATGTGTGCCGTGGATCGATTGCCAAAGGATATTTTTTTTTAAATTTTCAAAAATCAAGTTTGCGTGGACGGACCATTTTCATTGCGTTGTACAGAAAAAAGTTCAAATGAAAAAAGATAATGTGCAAAATTCTAAGAAAAACAAAGAAAAAAGCGAACCTTCTATCTCTAATAGGTTTCGAGTTACAGTCATTTCAAAAAACCACTTTTTTTCTGAATTTCGTCGAAAAATCACTACTTTTTGCAACATTGTCTGTACCAACGAACCTAATGATTTTATGAAGAAATTTTCTACAAATGAGTGAAATTTCATGTATTTATCTTTAATTTGCCGCAAGAGGCAAAGTTCTGTGACAAAATATACACAATTCAAGAATAAATAGGTAAAAATTACAATGTGAAATATTAAGATGCAATATAATCAAAAATAAATTACGATTGAGCCAAGGAGTAAAGAAATAAAAAATATAAAAGATCAATTTATATAAAAAAAGATAAAATCAAATAAAAACAGTAAAATTCCTGGCTAAATCATAAGCGAAATCAAATCGTACCTTATAAGTTTGATATACAGAAGCGAAAACTATTCGAGAGCTGCGTACGATCACTAAGAGTTCACAATTATCAAAAAGAACAAATATCATTTCTCAAGTTCGCTCGCCAAGTTGAGGGGAACTTGACGATATACAATTAAGGAGAAGGGCTGATGCGTGTAGGCCTAATTTCTATATAAACTCATGGTCTGGAGAAGGATAGTTAATGAGGTCCGCTTCCCATTTGTCCATCCTATCGTCCTGTTTTCTTCCTTTTCGCAGGTTATCAGCCGTCGTTGATAGACGAAGAGACTCCGAACTCCTTCATGTGAGAGGGAGTTAGACAGAAGAATTGTCTTCCCGATGGTGATTTCAGGACCGGCAATACTTATTCCTGATTATTGTTGCGATCCGCAATATGTTGTCTCCGGCGAATCATCATTCATAAGTCGTTGATTAAGGTTCTTTTATATTGTATTTTTTGTGTGGCTGTAATTCATTTTGGGCGTGTACGAGTTCGTATTCTAATCGATATTTATCTTTGAAAACAAATTTTATACCATCTATCGTTATTTGCATATTATTATGTCTGGCATCTCATTATCTAGCGATTTTCCAATGTATTCTTAAATTTTGCCATATTGTATCATTTTTTTATTGGAAATCTTCTTCCGTTACTTTAAATTTGACTCTGAATAATTGATTCAAATAATTTTATTGTATTTCTAACTTTATTGGATTTATATTATCGCTGCTATTATTTGAAAATTCAGTTTTGAACGTTCACTCGGCCCTCGTTATCGCTCGCTTGTGCTATTTTGTACTTATTATTGTTATTATATTGTTTTCATGTTTTGAAATTTGACATTTATAATATTGTGTCCACTCTGATAATTTCGTGTGTTTATTCTCGAAGTATCTTTGGTTGTTGTTAATATTACAAATATTCCTTGCTTTTCCGTTTTCACGATTTTAATAAATTCGTCTTATCTTTAAATTGTTTTTTACTCTCTCTTACTCGGCCCAATCTCTTATTATTTTCTTATATTTATTATTTTAGCTTTTCATAATTAAAATTTGATTTATATCTTTGATTAAATACTTTATTTATTTTTTATTCAGGTATTTCTACTTTTGATATACTTTTATCTCTGGTTAATTAATTTTAAACGTATAATCTCTAATCTAAAACTTAAACAACTTGTCGAAGAACGCATATGTGACACTATCAAAGACATGGTTGTTACACATATTATAAATATAGGAATAATAATGTATAGGTATGTTTTTACTGATATAGGTACTTTTGAAATAACTTCATGAAATAAAAGTACACAATATCGTAAACAATACAGGTTTATTTTCTGCGCAAATTAAATTTCTTATAAAAATCATGACATGAATCAGTCAGTTATTATAATTATCATATTATTTGTGACTTAACCCTTTGAGGGGCACATTTTTCTCTTTTGTGAAATTCGGATATCAATGGTTGTATATAAGTTTTTCGGGTCGCTGATTACAATTCTGATGTCAGAATTGCAAAATTCAAAATCGCAATTTTCAACTTATTCAAAAATTTTTTTTGAAAAAAACTAGCTTGCCGAAAATTCTGCGAAAAACATATGTTTTAATTCTATGTATATACTAATTGGAAAAAATTTTTTACAATTTTCGAAGGTGTAGTTTAAGCACAGTCGAATTTATTAAAAAAAGACAGTTTTTTCAAATTTAATTATTTATAACTAATTATGTATTAACAATTTTACAACTTACTTTTTTTTTTACATTTTACAGGTACCTAAGAGTCTACATGTAAATAATTGTATACTAAAATAAGTGAAGTGCCTGAGAGATTAGTTAAAAACTGCAAAGAAATAGGTGGGAAGTATACTTCCCATTGCCCCTCAAAGGGTTAAAGTATCCTTAAAAATATAACTTAATCTTGATATAGAGAATTTAAATATAATCTGGTTTATTATACATTTCTTTCGATTTTGGACGTTTTTTAACCAATTTTTTCTGTAGCACATTTTGTTTCTTTTTTCATTACATATCAGGTTTTTTAATCTTTCGGATGATCCTATACATATTCCACCATTAGTCTTCTTTGCCTTTCTTTTTTTGTCGAAATTTCCTCCATTTTCAGGAACTTATTTTTGGGTGTTGATTCCTTCAGTTCCCTTTCATTTTCACTCTCCTTTGCTTTTCTTTTCCTTGACAAAGTTTTTTTCGAAACCTTCTTCTTTGGTGTTAATTTTGTTTCTTTTGTTTCCGTTTGAGCAACTTTTTCCCTTTCCGGACTGTCGGTGAAGATTCTGCTTCGTCTCTTTTCTCTATTAGATTTCCTATTGTTCTTTCGTGGCTGGGCTTTTGGAAAACTGAAGATTTCCTCTGGTAGAACTTTTACCATCTTTTTATCCGTAGTACTGTCCTCAGAAATTTCAAACACAGAAGATGAGATTTGTGAAGAATGAATTTTCTTTAAAAAAAAGTCTAGGGGTTCTTCTTCAAGACAAAGTTTTTCCAATGAAGTTTCCTTAATGGTCGATTCTTCAATGACTCCTTGGACAGTCTCTAAATCCTCATCAGGATCATTCAAAGGTCGGTCATTCTCAGGATTCAGATCTAAAAATACAACTTTGCCCATATTCAAAGGTCGATCGGCGACTGAAATAGTAACATTATTTTCTGTGAATATGCTTCTATTGAGTGGAAAGATGACAGCTTTTTAGAATCCTGAAATGATATTGGACGGAGTAAAAGCTTTCAGAGAAGCTTCTCCTACACATTAAGCAACGTTATAAATTGTAATTGGTTGACCAGGGTGTTCACGTATCCATGAATCGCAAGCCCTATTGTAATAAGCCTTAAATGGTCCAAACACATATAAATCCAACGGTTGTAGAGATGCGAAGGGGAAATATTACCATGAGAACGGTAACGAGAACGAGAATATAACCAAATATATTACCGATCATTGTGACCGAACGTTACTAGTGTTTTAAATCGTGAATTCGTTTTGGCAGACCGGCAGACGTATTTGAATAGTCGAAAAGTGAGTATTTATAGTGTTACGTCTTGAATTCGCAACATATCCCTAACTTTAAGTTATAGGAGAAATAGGCAAAAGTAGTTCTTCCTCGTTTTGGATAGGGAAAAAGGATTCTCTATACCGGGATGAGGATAACCGCAGATTTGAAATATTCTCAGATTTATAAGTTTACAAATAGTTTATTGACTAATTTACATTGACAGCATGCTTCAGACAATATCTCGATCCGCATCTGGAAAAAGAAACAAAAACTAAGTCTCTGGCTTCTCCCACGGATTAGATCGTAGGCGTAAAATAATTAACTTACTTACCCAAAATTTGTTAGTGGTTGATAATGTTGAAATGAGACTCTGCGGTCTGTGTCCTTGAATCTCGAATTCAAGGTTTATTCCTGTTTGGGTTATTGACTCGAAATTCGACTGAGTCCTCCATGGAACTTGTATTTAATTTAAAGAGATACTTTTCCGCACAGAGTTTAAGACTGAACATACTTTTTAGGAGTTGATGTTACTAGGTGAAGACTCCGGAGCGAACTTGAACTTTCTGGTAAAATCCTTCCATTTTTATAGGCCTTTTGCATGAATTAAAGATGGCCGCAATGCATTAAGGGCACGTGCACATTTTGGCAAAACACGTGATTCCTAGGTTTTCCTACGTGATAGTAACAACTCTTTTCGTTGATTGGTTTCCCTTTTTAGAGAACAGCAAATGAGGTCAAGTGTCGGTTAATTTACGGTCGTGCACGTGAGGATGCAAAATGCATTAGCGTTCCCACAAATTAAGATAAACAGATATTTTAATTTTAGAAAGGTGAAATTGATATTTTTATGGCGAAAAGTGACAGGTCTTGGCATGATAAACTAAATAGTATTCTAGTTTATGATATCTGGTCATTCTCTTAAAAGAGATATTATAAGTGTTTTCGTAAAATGTTACTTTTACAAATAGGGTTTGTGTTGCGGTCAGAAGTCAAGAGATTTAATGGATGCAGGATACATTAATTTGTCAGATATTAAATAGATAGTTTTCTTCAAGAAAGGGTGGCTTTTGAACAATTTCTTACATGCTTAAAATGGACATTTACGAAATAACAATATTGCTTTGTTAAAACTTAATAGAGATACAATATTAATTGGTAGTGAACAAATGATAATGTAAATGCTAGTTACCAGAATGGATTACAATTGCTGGTCTTTTAAAGATTATTAATATATTTAAGAAAGATAATTAATACTACGTCGCGGGGACGTGACAATAGAGTTGTTGCTTTAATAATAAAAAGGAAATTTTTTATTGAATTCTGTTTATATATCTACATTTTATAAATACATAAAGGTTATTAAACTCAAGTCTCCCAAATGTCAAGAAATTCTTGATTCTCTATAGTCAGATGCCGAACGCAAAGCGTGTGCAGTAGTTATGAAGTAAAATTTGAGAAATACGAACTTGTTATTTGGGAGAAACATGACTTGACTTTTGGGAGAATTTGAGATTTAGGAAGTTGAGATTTGAGAGACTCGAGTGTCTTAAAACAGTGATATTTTTCCTGGCTCTACTGCATGTGCTGCAGATCAAAGATTCTACAATATTCTACTTAAATTTATTGTAAGAAGTGTCAACACGTTATTATTATACTTATATTTTATCATTACATTCATTGAATTATCTTTTAACTGTTTGAAATTGCAATGTATGTTTGAAAATTTGAAAATCGAAAATTCTCATATATTCTTCGAAAGGGAAATATTTTCGATAATATTCTCGAGAATATTACCTAATTTTATATGACTGAGAATTTTGCACATCTAAACGGTTGCATTTTGTTGCTGCAATGTTGAGGTAGAGTCGAAAGTGTAATGCCATTATCTCTTGCTTTGTCTATAGCTCCTGCCGAGATGTGTGACTCATGATTGTCATAAATAATCAGAATTGAATTGTCTTTTGAGCCACAAGTGTGCTTGATAATGTGATCTAGCACTTTCAAAAAATGTTGTGAATTCATCCAACCTGAAGAATTAACGAAACTAAGAGTTCCGTTTGGAGCTCTATAAAACGTTTGTGGCTTAAAGTTTTTCCATGGAATTATCATTACAGTGCCCAGTGGTTGAAATAATAGCGCCAGTTGTTACAAGTACTCCTTTTTCTCCACATGTACATTTATTCATCTGCTTACAGCCTTTGGGTGTAAGGATGTTTTTAGGGTACTTTCATCCAAATTGAAAATACGATGTCCTTCTTTCAAACGTGGGTTTTCTTCGAAAACTCTTTCTAAATTATCAAAAAATAAGTTGACATTATGTTTGTAACGTTCAGATTTTCTCTGAAGATCTTATAACTTTTAATTATCTTATCGAATGCTTCAGTCGAGCCAGGGTTAGGTTTTAAAGATAATTAATGAAAAATCGAACAACTTTGTTTTACTGAAAAATATAACAATAATGTTTATTTCCTATAATTTACATTTCTAATGATGTGAGTTTAATGAAATAACAAGAACAGATGTTAAAAGAAACTATGTGTGGTTGATTTCGTTGTTTGTGTGAAGTTGAGTCAATGTGTCTGAACGGAGGCGGAATGTAATTACTCATCCTGTAATAATAGATTTTGAATTTGTCAAAACAAAGTAAAATTTGACAGTTTCGTCAACGAAATTAGACATACAGGTGATTTGGTGGAATATATTATTTAACGTTTCAGTTCTCTTACTTCAACGGTTTTGATGGTACGGAGAGAAAGGGAGGACTGATAGGAAAAATAGTGTAAGTTTCGGATGTATATATCTCTAATGCGTTTTTGTAGATAATATTTGTAGGTGGTCCTACTAAATATTATCCGCCGGTTTAATTTGTCACTCACAGACGGGCTTGTTGATTGTAAATTAATTTCTATCGCTTTGCAATTTAATGGACAGGATTTACAGGAAAAGGAATAGAAAAGTTGTAATGGTAAGGGATACCATTACCCCTGCGTATAGGCAACCCGATTCACGATTACCGATATACTGCAGTACAGTCAGAGTGCCTGGGCGCAGGCAAACAATCTTACGTCGTTATCGATACACGGCAGACGGACCATTGAACCGAAATATCGATCGGTGGGTAGTACCGCTAATTCAAGCTAGGCGTGTAGTCTTTGCAGCAAGTCGTCCAGCGACGGATCACAGAGCCAGAAGCTCCACACGGTGAAGCGGTTCGAGCCTTTTACCATCCAGTATCAGCGCAGTCATCACAGCGATAGCAGCTCTGCAGTCCACGCTTCAGCACGGTTCTCAGTCTACGTTCTCTAAGTCTACGATACGGTAGTATATCAGAAAGATCCTGCACGCTGTTCCAAGCTGGGGTTTTTCGAAAGAGTTATATTTTGACACTCTACCTGGTGAGGGGTAGTTTTGGTAGAAAACCAGTGCACGCAGTACCAAGCTGCTGGTCTTCTATTTAAATTCTCACTTATTTATTTGTTCTTTTTCACTGGTTCTTCGTGTACGCAGTTCCTAGCTGCGGAGACCTGGTGGCGGGCTTGCATTTTGGGGGTAATTATCGATTCCTCATGTACGCAGTACCTAGCTGTGGGTTTTTATAAAGGGAAACTTTCAGTTATCTCACGGGTCTTCTTTGTACGCTGCTCCAAGCTGAGGAAGAATACGTCTTTTTTTGAAACATGACAGGTTAACTTCACGCATTAACACGAGTATTGGAATTGTCTTGTAACGAGAGATTATACGCTTGCGCACTTACACCGGCTCTCGTTACCGAACCTTGCTAGACGCGTCTACCACTCCAACTCTCCCTACTCCGGGCGTCGGCCATTATTGGCATATTCATTAAAAGCAGTCGCTCTACTTGCAAATCTTGAGTTCCGCTGGACGAGTCCCACCGACCAGGTCGAAGAGACTCTCGCTCGGCGAAAGCTCAAAACGCTTTCCCTATCGATAGGTGCTACTATGATAGGCAAAGCGAGGGTAAAATCGCAAGGGACAGGCGCTACTGTACTTGCCATTTTCCTGAACTAACGTCAGAACTCTCGAAGTCTGATCTCAAAGGTGTACGATTTTCACAATCGATAGATGCAACTATGGTTGTCAAAATCTAACGCAGATGTTATTAGTTAGGTGCTACTAATAATAATATCTGTCACTTGAGAGATCACCTTCCATCTCTTTCGTTTAAACAAATAAGAGCATAAGATTAGGGAAATTTGATTTGTCTCTCGTCAGGAGCTACTGAGAGAGATAGATTAAACAGACTTGAATAATATTCGTTAGGTGCCACTAAGAATATTATTCAATACTTTAGACTAGGGAAGTATACTCAAATTCAATTTACTTTGTCCACCGAAACTGTCAACCTCTCTCACCGTCTTACCATATTTACCGCTGACGGGAAGACAGGTAACGTCGATAAATGTAATCCGCTAAAAACTCCTGTATGCCGTGTCTAAAGATCGAATTCCTTTATCTTGAAATATTTGTTTAACAATTACATCGAGTTTAAGTTCCAGAAAATATTAAAATACGTCGAGAGATTTATTTTCCGTCTCCGTTCTACCCGCTCTCCATTCTACCTGCTCAACGTTCTACCCGACCGACGTTCTCCGCTACCATAAAATCTCATTCAATACTAGGTAATTCTCAGAATCTCGCTCCGCGTTGATTCACTGTTTTTTATGTACAGCGAGCTATACTCGAATCATACTTTAAATTGTACTTTTTTTATTCAGACGTAATATGATACTCTGTTATATCAAATTCCGTTACACCAAATATTAATAATTTTGTAAATATAAATGTTAAGTTAAATAAATATATTTTCGTTATTTTATTAACTAGGCTGAAGCGTCCGCTGAGGCAATAATTATCAACCCCCAAAATAGACCGTTACAGTCTAAATAATTGCGATTGAACAACTTAGGCCGTGATTGTAACATGGATTTTTGAAAATTTGTCTCACCGCGCTTGCGCAATTTAAATAAAATTCAACTTTGCATTTCTTTTCGCGTCGCGGAAACACTTATAAATTTGCGTGCCTCTAGCATAATTGGGAAACAGTTTGTTAAATTCTGAGTAAAAATTTAATGTTATATAATAAAGAATAATTTCTCTCTGAACTCAGATAGGGCTACGAGAGAGCTTTGTTTTTTTTATGTCATTACGCGTAGCACGTTATTACTAATGAACAATTCGATTGTTCATTTGAACGATCATTTGAACTTTCGTATTTGATCGGAGTAACCAAGTTTATAGTTTGAAATTATCAGCCAATGAAAGGCACATTTATTAATTTGAGAAACTTGTTAAATTTAATGGTTTATTGAGAATTTTGTTCGTTCCTTGCACGATGAACTAATTAGTTTATATCGAGTCTTACTACAAATCACTTATCTTAGAATTATATCGAGTCATTCCGTGCATATAATTTGAGTATATTTAAGTAAGAAGGAACCTGTTCTCGTTACAAAGTATTCTCGGGTGGAAAATATTAATAATAGATGCTCCTATTTATTAATATTTTATCATGTATTTCTACAGCCTTAGGCGATCCTATTGACTGTAGAAATCGTACACCTTTCAAATGAGAGAGAGAAAGAGCGAAAAAACAGAGAACGGATAAAGAAGAAGTTACGTTGAGAAAATGTCAAACATAGTAGCACCTATAGCATGACATTTCTCTTACGCGAGAATTATGAATGACAGATGAGCCTGAGCATTGGCAACTCTCCATACAAAAGTATACGGAAATCGAGAAGGCACCTGTGCCTTACGATTTCGCCGGTGCTTTGCCTACCACAGATGCTCCTGTTGGGAGGAAAAGTAGTTGAGTTTTCATCAGGCGAGAGCTCTCCGATCTACTCGGTGGGTCCCGTCCAGCTATACTGAAGAATTGTTCTTCCGTGGGTGGTTTTATAGAACCTGTCTGGCGAGCAAAGGGCTTGGAGAGGGGGGTCGATGTTAGGTAATGAGAGTCTAATGCAGGAGTACGGGAGCGGGGATGGCAACTGTGAGATTCGGTAATAGGTACGCGTGCGGTACGCACACAGGCGTTACATGTTTATTTATTTCTTTTAGCATATTCGTAAGCTAATTTTCGAGTTTGTATGGTTGTCAAGCCGTACCCCATCCTAGCAGAAATCTTTAGATACTCAGTCAGTTTATTTTCTTTCTCCTCTGTGAACACTAATCGTGATTCATATTTCGCAACCATTCTACTTCTTCTCCTTCTGGTCCATTTTTCTTTTTTTGTACATATTTTCTCATAGTGGAGAATTTTATTCCAGTTAATTTAGAAACTTTTCTAATGGATAATCTATCTCCTAGCACCATAGCGACTGCTTTCTGCATTTCATCTGCAGAAGTATTTTCAATCAATCGGGGCTTCTTTCTACGCACCATTTTCTGCTATGAAATGGAATAATATTTAAAAAAAAAAGAAATTTTTAGAATGATAGGAACATTTTTGCTTCCTCATAGAAGAAGCTTTGTGGTAGTGACAAAAATCCATCTTCTAAAAAAAGGTTTTTTTGAACATATTTTAAGTGGAATATATCTAATATGATATCCTGAAAAACTCTCCAGGTGTGTGTGTGTGTGTGTGTGTCTATGTGTAACGCTTTTAAAGATCCTGCAATACCTTTAGAATATCTTTAGATTTTCCGTTTATCATAATCCTTGTGGAAGGTCTGCAACTTTTAGGAAAAGCATATTATTGACAAACAATGGCTTTCGCCGAAATTTTCGTTATAACTCAAATTAGAGCATTGATTTGTCCCGAGATTACTTGAATGTAGTACGCAAAAGGACGCGCAAGATCAGAAAAGTGAGACAAGGAGCACAGAGCAATCATTGATATTTATTATGGCACAAAAATATTAGAACAATGAGCGAGAGAAAAAAAAGAGATTGGAGATGCGGGGACAATGCCTGTCGAATTCTTTGTTTGGTCCATAGTAGAAAGGATTTTTAATAACGGTAAAAAATAATGGAGATATCACTGCCAACAATAGAACGCTAACGGTAGTCTTCATTAGAAGTTCGTTGTACTGATCAAATCTCGTCTAGCCATTATATGAATTCAATGCTGACGATTTAAAAACATTACATTTTATGAGAAAATAAATATTCACATATGAATTATAAATATATTTTTTCAATAAACTAAAAAAAATCAAAGATGAAACAGCCTTGTGAAAAAGGTTTTATCAGTAATAAAAATAGTAGAAGTGTCAGCTATAGATTTTTTGACTCTGAAAAGGAATTCGGTCGAATAAAATTATATAGCACGTCAGGTTTTGGTGTAATTTTACGTTAAATGACCAGAAAATGATAATTTTGGCCTTTATGAATTAGTTGTGGGAAAATGGATTTTTTTATTTCCGAAAAAAGCATTGTATAGTACTAGTCTTCAGTTTTAAGGGCTTGTGAAACTTTAAAAAATTATGAGTTTTAAATAAACCCATTCTTTGGCCACAAAAATGAATATTTTGCCCTGAAACTTTGGAAAACGATAGAGAACATTAAAACGAACTGATATTGACTCTTTTTATCTGGTATAATGAAAAAAGTTTCGATTTGCTAAAATTCGTAATGCACTTGTCACTTTGAGGTTAGGTGCTCTATGCTTTCTGCAAGTTTATTCTCCAAGTGCGCAATATTGCAGTCTAGTAATTTGCGAAAAGCAAATATATATAAAAAGAATCCTAAATGGCCTACCTTTATTTGTTGGCAAGTTACAGTATATTACACTACAAGGACAGAAAGAACTGCAGGAATCTCCCTGCAGTTCAGGGCTCTCACATTTCTGCCCATGCAGTGTATACTATTGTTCTTGCTACCTGATCGAAAGTACGAAAACAATTGCATGTGTGCATTGAAATATATTGATGCCTGCCCCGAAACTTTCGACACGAGCGGAGCGAGTGCTGCTGGTCAGGTAGGAGGGGGGCAGTCATCAAATACATCTATAAATAAAGGTTCGGATACACCCTTATAAAAGAAATAGTGTTTATTTTATAAAAATAACTATATACAATCACAATTGCAAAAATTATTTTATAATACATAAAGTTATCTATTCTATTATAGTTTACTTAATAATAGTCATTTTTTTAAATAATAAATTTTATATTCATTATATGTATTATATGCATTTTTTGACCACAAAAATTAATACTTTTCCCTCAAACATTGAAAAAAAGTAAAAAAAAATTAAAACAGACCGTTATTGCCTCTTTTTATCTCACAGAATTAAAAAAAAGTTTCATCTTGCTACCGTCTATCGAAACTTTTGAAAATTGCTTTTGAACATGTACATCACTTACCACATGAGCCAATTTAGATAAAGCCGTTTTTTCTGCTGAATGGAGAGCCCTCTACATAGATAGAGATTCTAAATGTTTCTATTATTTATAAAACTTGGTCGATAAAAAGTTTTACATTATGAAACGAAATAAAATATAACCCTCACATTTATAATTAATTATATATTTATACATGAATATATATTTTTATAATATATTTTACATTATACATTAATTAGATATAATTTATAATATGATTTGTAACATAATTGGCGGATGTGTGTGAAACTTGCCATATTTATAAAAAAATTTTAATTTCATTCGAGGATTTTTCAATATATTTAATTTCACAGAGTAGACATTAGACATTAGTCTTAATAATTAGGTAGGTTTTAAATATCTTTACAGACCCCGTTATATTTTGTAAGACAAGTGCTTACAGCAGGTCATAAATATCTTAAAAAACGTGCACTTACGATCTGCGGGCTGTGCGTGCGGTTAATTTCTCGCTTTTGCACACCTATTGCAAGTAGTCAAAATAATTGAAAATTTAGAATTCTTGAAATATAATAATTTGTAATTCTTATGTATTTTTAAGAAAACGAAACTAACTATTTTTATAAAAAAAAAAATCATTAAAATCATTGAAAAGTATGCATATATTTTATAGAAAAAAATAATAAGTTCGGGTCCAATTTACAATCTTTTGAATTTTATACAGTATATCGAAGATTTATTCTTCAATCTTTGAACAATAATAATAGTCTTCAAAAAACTGTTTAAAACATAATGATTTCTTAATTATACCATGAACATAGAATTATAGGGATATTTGTACAACCTACTATGTCATTATGTGTTTTACAAGAATCACCGAAACTAAAGTCCACCGGATTTACGAATTTACCTGGTTCATCTGCAATATATGCGCTTTTTGTTTCGAAAAAGTACAGCACATAATTTTTCAAATTCTAAACCCAAATACATCTAAAGTTTGAATTTTTCCTGTTATTCCTGTTGGAATAATTTTAAAAATTACAATTTTATCGAAAGGTGTTGTTCCTTCTTCTAGAGTTAGCCCATGATCCTTTCATGAATCAAGGAATAAAACGCTACTTAGTCCTACATTTGGAAAATAAATTTCCTCTAACCAAATCTTGAAGTGAACTGCAAATATTAAAACCAATTACACAGGCCCACAAAAAAAAGTGGTCTGAACTTTACATGTGACAGGCTTCTCTTATAGATTTTGAGCTGCTGAATCCGAAACCGGTATTAGAATTTTCCCTATACCCTACAATTTTCCGCTAGCCTTGGTTAAATGTGTGAATTTTCGAAGTTTCAGGCTCAGTTGTAGTTATATTTATCCTCAAAAATGTTAATGGAACAACATCGTTCCTACATATTTTGGGTCGCTTTCAGTTCGAATTTTAATTTATAATTTTTGTAAATTACATGCACGGGAAAGCTGATGTCTTTCCGAACTTTTTATATCTGACAAGTTTTCTGCAGTACCTCGGATTAATCCTAAACCTAGGGAATTTTTTATATTAGATTTTTCGATGTTTCCTTGTTCTTTTATCGTCAAACGTCCTTCGTAGTGGATTCCTTTTGCGTCTTTTTCTTGTACTTAAGACATCTCTTTTTAACCTCCAATAAAAATCTGCACTTTTTTCCTTAGGCTAGGGAAATTCTTAGGTACTTCACAAAAATTCTAAAGTCAAATTTGAACTAAGCGACCAAAAATATGTAGGAACGACGTTGTTCCATTAACTTTTTTGTGGATAAATATAAATTCAACTGAGCCTGAAACTTCCAAAATTTTACACATTTACCCTAGGCTACGGGAAAATTGTAGGGTCTAGGGAAAATTCTAAGGCCGGATTCGGATTCAGCAACTCAAAATCCATAAGGGTAGCTTTGTCACATGTAAAGTTCAGCACACTTTTTTTGTGGGCCTGTGATATCTATAAATATAAAAAATTCCCTAGGCTAGGGAAAATCCGAGGTAC
>UCOH01001281.1:26116-45146 GCA_900474275.1 Synergus japonicus
TGCGAGGAAAAAAAGATGCGCCTTGAAATTCTTTACAAGTATAAGTCTAAAATTAAAAATCGAACGACTCTTTAAATTAATTTTCAGGTCAATACTTCTCAGGCTGAATCCACGCGTTACCCCTTTTGGTCGCCGAAAGTTCAAATATTCTAAAGTCAGACTTGAACTGAGCGACCCGAAATATGTAGAAACGATATTGTTCCATTAACTTTTTCATGGATAAATATAGTTTCTACGGAGCCTGAAATTTCCAAAATTTCACACATTTACCCTAGGCTACGGGAAAATTGTAGGGTCTAGGGAAAATTCTAAGGCCGGATTCGGATTCAGCAACTCAAAATCCATAAGGGTAGCTTTGTCACATGTAAAGTTCAGCACACTTTTTTTGTGGGCCTGTGATATCTATAAATATAAAAAATTCCCTAGGCTAGGGAAAATCCGAGGTACTGCAGAAAACTTCTTCTCAGATATAAAATCAGCAGTTAAGAAGTACGGAAAGACATCAGCTTTTCTGTGCGCAAGCAAAAGCTCCATTAAGCCTCAAGTTTTGCATATTTATGCACTTTTTCCTCTAGGCTAGGGAAATTCTCAGATAATTCACAAAAATTCTAAATTCAAATTTTAATTAAAAGCGACCCGAAATATTTAGGAACGACGTTGTTCCATTAACTTTTTTGTGGCTAAATATAACTTCAACAGAGACTGAAGGTGCAGTCCCATGTCGGCAGAAAACGTCGGCGTAAAGCAGAAAGCAGGAAAGCACTAGAATCGTGCTGGTAACTTTTGTTGTATGGAAACGATACTTAAAGTTTCAAGCCGAGTTTGCAATTTTAGTTAATCATAACGACGTTCCATGTACCACGAATTCCGCGAGTTATAGTATTCAAAATAAAGAAATTGTTTGTGGATTTCTGTCGGCGATAGAAATATTTGCAGGTAGTAAATAAATAATAAAAGAATGGAGGAGAGCAATATTGAAAATGTTCCGGTAAGTATAAAGAAAGTTATTGCAAAATTTTGGCAACCTTTTCAGATTTTAAAACGCAAAATGCATGAAAGAATACAAATTTTTTTAGGTTATATTTACAATATAAATGTTACTTTCATAGATTTTGCATATAATTACTTATTGATGTTTCATCCCCAATCAATTTTTCGGTATAAAAATGAAGCAAATATTTTTTTAAATTAAAGAATTAAAATGAACAGTTTTAATTTATAATGTAACGATGTAACCAAATTTTTTGCCAATTCTGTTATTATCATTACTGAGTTTTTTTGTACCAGTAACTTAAATATAATAATTATTTAATAATAAGTCTATTCTTAAACGAGTTTACTTTTGCAGGTGAATAAAAAGTGCGGCTATTGTGGTCATCTTTTGCAAGACATGACAAAAATACTGGATCATGCATGTTTTCAAAATTACGATGAAAATTCTCAATTTATTAATGTTGATAAGAATCATGCTGTAACCATTGGTACAGTATATATTCTTTCGTAATAAAAGCTAGATTAATAAATTAGTCTCTCAGATTCTATAGAAATTTAATTATAAACGTAGCCCAAGAAATTCAAAAAAATGTTCGTTATTTCGAAAGTTATTGATATTTTTATAAAACATTGAGATTTATTTATTTTTTTTTTTAATATCTTCTTAATAAAAATTGACAAAGCAAATTCGTCCTGGGTTCATTTTGAGCAGAGTTTTTCCAGTGGTCAGACGATATTAGAAACATTAGTCCGTACTCCAATCTAAGTTGGACTATCTTAAAGTTAATATTAAGAGCTCAAACTTTCAGAGAATTCTTTTGTATCTATTTGGAAGCATTTGAGCCCCTGGGAGCAAAGAAATTCGAAAATATCCCTATTAAGGACCACCCTAATATATATATATATATAATTAATATTAATTTATTAAAAGCAAAGTTATAACGGAACTCATCATAAACAAATAAAAGACTTTAACGAAAGCGTATCTTTCTATAAAATCTTTATCATGAAAAAATTACTTTATATTAATTTTAAAATTACCCGGTAAGAAGGCTTGAATAGAATAGGATTAAAAATATCAATTCGTATGAATACCTGATTTTCCCTCCGTTCTCTTATACCAGAAACAGTAGTAGAAAGAAACAACTCCTATCTCTATGAATACACTTCTAAAAATATAATTTTCTGACTGTCTGTATTACTGAAAGCAGTAATAGAAAACCGTTAAGTTGAATCATTGTCTATTCACATTGAAAAAAATGCAAAATGGTATTGGATGTAATTAAAAATAGTGAGCATAGTTTTACCTATTCATAAATTTTTTTAATTGTATAAAATGTTAATAGGGAATTGATGTAATAAAAATTAATTAATAGAACCTTTTTTTACTAATTTAATTTTTTTTATATTTTTAAACCTTTTTTTAAATATCACACTTTGTCATAATAAAGTTGACTTAAAGCAACTTTAAAAAAATAAGACTAATAAATTTATGAATGAAATAATACGAAGCAACATAGCTGCAAACTTCGCGAAAACATTAAAATTATCAGTCTCGCATATCTGTGATTAAAAATAGTAAAATTTACTTTACCATAATAAAGTTGAGCTGAAACAACTTTGTAACAAGTAAGATTAATTTAGAGACATTTATTCAACGTAATAATACTATAAAACACAGCTGTAATCTTCGCAAAAGTATTAAAATTAACATTCTCACATATATGTGATTAACCATCGTAAAATTCACTTTATCATAATATATTTGAGTTGAAACAACTTTAAAACAAGTAAGACTAAGTAGATAAATTTCTTAAATGAAATAATACTAAGCAACACAGCTTTAAACTTCTCGATAATATAAAAATTATCAGTTCTGAACGTTCAGATAATCGCGAGAGCATCTTTTACTGTGTCTGGTGCCCCATTATTTGGTACATAAATTCCTCATCGTCTTGATAATCACCAAGACTTCCTGAACCTGCTTCCGCTTTTTCATCTTGATGAACTTCTCTTGTATTTTCCAAATCTTCATCTTCTTCTAATTCTGTAACTTCTACTTCTACAGTTTCTTCTATTTCTTCAGGTTCTTCTATTTTTTTCAGTTTCTTCTACTTGTCCAGCTTCTTCTACTTCTACATCTTCTTCTATTTCCTCAGTTTCTTCTACTTCACCAGATTTTTCCATTTCTCCAGTTTCTTCTTCTGCAATCTCCCGATGTACCCTATTTTCCTCTTCTTCATCATGCTCTGCTTCGTTGACATCCATCATATTGCCTAAGATTTCTCTGCCTTTTTTCTTGGGTTCTGCTAATGCTATTTTTT
Organism: Synergus japonicus; assembly: GCA_900474275.1. Classification (NCBI taxonomy): domain Eukaryota; kingdom Metazoa; phylum Arthropoda; class Insecta; order Hymenoptera; family Cynipidae; genus Synergus; species Synergus japonicus. The sequence goes on from UCOH01001281.1 coordinate 29,434, forward strand.
CACCAAAAAAGAATGGCAATTTTAGGTCATTTTTGGCGTATAAAAACACGTGAGAAATAATCAAATTTAAAAATCATTTTCTCTAAAACTTTTTTTAAATTACTTAATTACTTAAATTATTCAATAAATGTACTTACTCTCATAGACCTCTTTGATTTGAGCTATTTTCCTGGTTATAAGCTTATTAGTTAGATCACACTCTGTTTCGGCTGAATATGGAGATAGCTTTAGTTCATTTATTAAAAAAAAAAACGATAGATCTCTGTAAAGAAAAAATAGACATATCTTTAAAATCTTACTTCAAAATTGGTTTCTTCGATTCTCTATTTCTGTTACTTCCTTTTCCAGAAATAGTACTCACAGCCAGTAAATCATATCCAAATACTGCTACTAGAATGTTTCGAACAAACTTCCGTTTAGTCGAAAACGTTATTTCGTTTGTTACTATGAAATAAGCATCAGTCGATATCCATATACCTCGGCCTAGATGAATCTAAAAATTAAATTTTAAATATTTACAACTCTCTTTAGGGACGAATTAGTATAATAATTAAATTTTAACTATCGTACAAACTATTAAAGTACTTACTTTCTCACCATTTTGATAACCTGAAGGAACAGAAAGTCTATCTTCGCCTCGATATGTTCGCTGAAACGAGCAACATTCTGAAGGCAGAATGTTGCTCGTTTCAGCGAACATTGCTAAAGAATATAATATAACCATTAACATTGTAATTTACATCTCTTGTAATTAATTTCAGAAACAGTATAAGCTATTAGAAGAAAAAAGTTTTTAAAGAAAATGCAAAATAATATTTAAAGGTGCATAGAAGTACCGTGAATTGCCTCGCATTTATTAATCGATGCTTCCTGAAATTTCAATTTTTCGTTTAGTTTTAAAATCTCGTGCCTACTACTTTCTAATTCTTTACTTAAAACTTCTAATTCATTATTTGCATTGTTAAGTTTTCTTTGGCAATTCTGCAAACTCGTTGCGATACTTAATTCTTTGTTTTGTGCTTGAACTATTTTGCGTTCCGTTCTCTGAATCTGAAAGAAATATAAATTAATCATAAAATACTTTTACCGTTTAAAATATCTAATAAACGATTATAAATTACAAGCTGTAAATAGGCGTTGTTTAATATTTTAATTTCTACATTTCTTACCAACTTTGCGACTAGTAGTGGACTTTGTATTTTTGAAGTTGTAGGCACAGAAGTTTCTTCTTGAAAGACAGCATTATTGCTTTTCCTAGTCGATGGTAGTGAAAAGTAACCTGTATCATCAGCTTTCGTACATGGTTTAGAAATTTTGAGAGGAGTTTTCTTAGAAATTATTTTCACATTGCGTATTCCTAATTTTGATGGTTGAAAACTTTGTTTCAAAAGATCTTGCTGCTTATTAGTGTTAGGACGTGTAGCATGACCTGGTCCCCCTTTCAAATTTGATTGCATGGCATCGGAAATATTTTCATGAACAAGTTTTTTAAACGTCAACTTTGCCATATCAGAACCTAATACTATTTTTGGTCCGATTTCTGTTTCTGCATTAAAAATATCCAGTGGCCGACTACTTTCACCCTGCTTCTCTCTTAAATTACGTAGTCTTTCATTTAAATTTTTTTCAATTGTACTTTCTTGCGCCTAGAACATAATAATAATAATATATTATAAAATTACTGTTTTGAAAAATTTTAAATCACATAAGGATTACACATAAATTCTAAAATTCTGTTAAAGGCATTAAACCAAAATTTTAGACTCAAAATTTCATTCTTCATTTTTATCACAGAAAATTATAGACCCTAAGCCCCTAAGCGCTGATCATTTTTTAAATATAAGACTGCACGCATTTTAGAGGAACTTTAAATTTTTCTTGTGAACCGCACTCAATAACTAAAGCAATTTTCTCACTCATTTTTAACAATCATAAAACACTCTCGCGCTCTCCGTAAACCATTCGACGACTCCATCACCGTAGCACCGTAAACTGAAACAAATGAATTATCTTTAACGGATTATTTTCTTATGCTAAATCACGGAAATCAATGAAAAATTTAATTTCCTTTCATCTTCGTTCTGCTTGGAAGTTCAATGATCGTGGCAACGAAGCGTGCTCTAAAACGTGTTGCCATATTTGAAAATTTTCAATGGGAAAAAGGTATTGTATGCAATATTATTGTTTTCCTTAAATTAATAATTATTGTTCATTACAGTTTTTAGTTTTAAATACTTTGCTAAAGAATTATGCGCAGTTAAAATTACATTTAAGAATTAGTTTTAGAAACTTTTGCAAGGGTGCGACTTGCGACTTCGTACGTTACTATGTTTACCGACTCGTTAGTTTACCAACAAACAGCTTGATGTTTGTAAACGTCCGTTTAAATCAATTTAAGCCTGTTGCAGCATTTCACGAAAACATGTAAACAAACACGATTTTCGTAAGTGCTCGGGCTTTGAAGTGCATAGCGAGATTCGGAAAAATTTTCTGTGTGAGTAAAGCACCCTTGGAGTGAAGTTTTGTGCCTTTTTTGCACGGACAGGAACTTGGCAAAATGTAAGTACTGTTTACCCGGACCCCTCAACCCGCGTCTCCACACTTGTAAAAAATCACTTTTTAGACAAACAAATTTCTTTTTGCAGAAAATAAGCAGATAGCCCCTGTCGTACAACCAAAAGATTGTCGATAAAAAAAACGACACTTCAAACACATCATTTTTGCGACCTCAAACACCGCGTATTGGCAAGATGTGGATACAATGGCGGATTTGAGTAAAGTCTACATTAATTTATAGTGGTTTGAAAATGCTCCAACACCGTTAAATTGAACGTTGGCGTTTCACAATATCCGTACTAAAGTACAAATTAAGTGCAAAAAAGTATTCTCAACTAGTGTATACGTTCGTGAAATAACAATATCTTGATTATAAACAAAGATTCAGGTAAGTGCGGCAAATTTTTTATGTTTAATAACCATTCTATTGCTCTCCTGGCGTTCCTCACCGCAAAAAAAATTTTGTTTATTTTGTTTATTACCTGTTGTTGAAATTATTGTCAAGTAGCAAAATTACCACATTAAAATCAGAAAAATGTACCAAAATATATTTAAAAAAAAATGAAATACATAAATTTTACGATTTATGGCTATTGGAACGATACTGTAACCTCAAAATAACATTTTGAAATCCAATTTCATATATATTATTCAGTTGTATAATTTTCAAAATTTTTGTCCCATTTATATTTAAATTAAAAGTATAAATAGAGATACCGACAACTGTCTAAATTGAATGCTTTTTGCCTAAAATAATTTTTTTATAATTTTAATGTGAATATTTAAAAACATAAAAACATGTGCTAAATGTATGAAAATCGCTGATAGTTTCTTTGCTTCCAGTCACACTCTTCTCATTTTAAAAGAAATACGACTGACATCTGGAAAGAAATCTAATTGTAAGATGTTCGATATTTTTTCAAACTTCTAAGATTATAATATCATTATTTTGCTGAGTTCGTGAATTATCAAGGGGGTACATATTTGTAGTATTTTTTACTGTTTATAATTATTAGTTACATAATCAAATTTATGAAAAAAGTTTTAGGATTTAAAACAATTTATTGTCTTGCAGCCAAATATGGAAGAAAAGGACAAACGAAAACGAAGATTCCATTCCTTAGCATTGGATCCCAATTACAAAACCGGGATGACAACCGAAAAAACCCAGAGTTTGGGAAGAAATCTATAAAAAATCAGCTTGTACATTGAAATGTGAGTATTATTTAAGATACAGGAATCACACTGGTCCTCTATTTTCTTTATTTTTAAAAATATTCCTCTATTTCTTCTATTTTTAGTCAAACTGTCATGTCAGCATGAATTAGTTAACTAATTATTAATTAACTAATTATTAATTAACTATTAATTAATTGTTTAGCTATTAAATAATTAATCATTATCATAATCACCATTGACAACATGTAATCATTACATCATAAGCCATAATTATAATTTCATTCATACTTTTGTAACTGACCCTTACGACTCGAGCCACCTACAACACTAATAAATCTCTAAATCTACAAGAGGACATTGACCTGTATACCCAAACATTCGCCCTCAAAGGCACACTATAAACTTCATCTGTATAGGAGACACCCACAAGAAACCAACACACTCTCAATCACTCAACGCGTCCGTGAGAGGTCCAGAAGCCACCCTCGCTAGTGCAACTAACCCAAAACCAGAATGACACCTGCAGAGTATCTATGTGCACTAATACTACAACATTTACATAGACATTGCATTAACACTAGTCTATTGAAATAGCGCCACTCACAGATACCGCACTAACACTGGTCTATTGAAATCCCTTAGTATCTAGGATCAGCATAAAAACAGCATGGCCCAAAGAGGACCCAGCATTCAGTATCAGTCTCCAATCTTGAGTCTCGAGTAAACAACACGTGCAGGGTGCAATTCTTCTACAGAACACTCTAGTTTAGTCTTCAAGTTCGGTCTTCGAGCGCAGTCACCCAGTGCAATACTTCTACAGTGAAACAGTCCTTCAGTGCAATACTTCTACGGTGAACACTCAGTCAGTGAGTCCAGTTTTCCACGGTATAAATCAGTTCAAGTGAAGTGAACAGAAATCTCTGACAAACATTACGAGATTAATTAGTGAAGATAAAATTCACTGGTGCCATTACGGGCCCTAAACAGTGAAGTTTCGAAAATAAAGTTATTACGGAAGTTCGATTTGTGGAAGTCCAGAAGTGTGCAACGAAGAACAAAGGGATTACCAATTAATAACAGAAGGCTCCAGCACAATCATCAATAAGAAGGTACAGTTTCCTCGATACTCAGGCTCACTTAGCTTTTCGTAAGGGTCAATTCTCGTCTAAACTATATGTAATAATTCCAACAATTGTAACTTTTAAATTAATAAATTTGTAAAACTTAATTTAACCTGTTTCATTTGGCTTGTCCTTGTTCCCAGATTCGTATTAAGTTCCGGACTAAAACAAGGGATTAGTAATATAGAAATTGAGTCTGTTGCCAGCTAGGTCGAATAATTAATAAATAATAGGTAGGACGTAACAAAACATTAAATTATTTAAAATACAATTTTTAATTTATACACAAAAATCAAGTATTAAAAATTGATTTACAAATTTTTAAAAATGTCCAAAGAGTTTGTAAAATTTTTAAGGATTTCATAGAATTGAATGAAATTTCTAATGATTTTAAGAGATTTTAAATGTTAAGAAAATTCAAGAGGTTTCTAAGAATTTTTAGATATTTGAAAAGATTAATGAGTTTGAAGGTTTTTGTGGATTTTAAAGGATTTGCAAGAGGTTCCTAGGAATTTTAATATCTTTTAATGAATTTTAAAGAATTTAGAAGGTTTCTGTGAAATTTTAAGGCACGGGGACAAACAAACTCGCCTGCGATTATTTGGTTTTTTTTTGCCCTACAACTTCAAGTCATTCCAAAGCCGATTGGGTTTATAACAATAATGTATGCGAAATTTTTCGAAACATATTGTTACACATCTTTTTTATGATAGGAAGTATTATTTGTGAAAATTGATTAAGTTTTTAAAATTCATATCATGCTACTTTTATTTCTTTAAAACTTCAATTTTTTAAATTAAAATTTTAATTTTGACGAATAGAAAAGAAGAAGTAAAAAAACATAAATTATAAGAGTTAAGAAGAAAGTAAATGCGTGCGCGGAGCGTGCGTTCGTTCTTGTTTGCATTAAAAGTCGACCGAAACGCATTCATACTTCTAATTTCGTCGTTTTAATTATTTAATTTTTATATTGATAAATGGTTCTTTAATTCATGGTAGTGAAAACTATATTTTTCTAATATGGATTCGACACTTTAATATACCTTTATCATGAAATATATCTTTAAAATTATTTTCAGCAATGTCTTTAGACGAAGTATCGGACAACCAGGAAACCGGGTTGGGGGTACGTCTGCTGTACCAATGGAGACGAGCGAAGAGACAATTGAAGACTTGTTGGATTATTCGAGCAATGATGCAGATTTTTTTTATGACTGTGAGAACGATTATGTGGATCACCAATCCGATGAGTTTACTTCGAAAAGTTCGACCTTCTCACAGGACAATTTAAAATCTGACAACTCAGAAGCTGCGAAAGAATATTACCTCCAAGATGGGGAAAGGATTATGTTTGAAAAGTCGGGACAAACAGTAAATGATGTTATTGAAATGATAGTTTGCGATTTGGTGATTCACGCGAAGCACGCAGTATGCTTATTCAAATGTTTAAAATTTTCGCTGGTTCAGAATTTAAGGATTTGAATATTTCAGATTATAAATTGTCACACGTTTTTGATCATCCACCTGAAAAAATTAAATATCATTTTTATTGTTCAAAGTGCACAAAAAAGGTTTTGTTCTCATGTGTTAAAACGGGAATCAAAGGTCAATTTATGTTGTGTGATATTTGCACTGCAGAGCACTGTATAAAAATAAGTAATGAAATTTGTTTTTTGAGTGTAGATATGGAGTATCAGTTGCGAACTCTTTTAGAAAAACCAGAAATTTCTCAATTTTTCTTTCTTGAAAATTTTTCAGTTTCAAAAGATGACAGCAATACTATGTGTGATATTTCCGATGGTATTTTGTACAAACTAGGGGTGTCATTGTGAGCACACATTCTCATCACAATATGCGCGCTTTTATTCGTTTATATACTTTTGTTTAAATTTCTTAAGGTTCTATCGACCTTAAGGAACACATTCTCATCACAGACATTCATAAATTCATTCTATAGAAAAGGGTTATTAAAAACATAATCGTATTAATCATCGTATTAAAAAATGTTCAAGGGAGAATTTGTAGATCTTTTAAAGATCAATAATTATGTTCTGCTAATTTTCCCTATATCACACGTTATTTGACTAAAAATTTGAATTTTCGATTTTTTAAGAAAATTCTAAAAATTGTTACAAGAGTATACCAAAGGCCAATCCAATCGGTTAATTCCTTCGAAAGCAATCGTGAACGAAAGCTAAAAATCTTCACACACACACACACACACACACACACACACACACACAGAGAGAGAGATGGACACAGGCGGACACATTAGTAAAACCATGTTTTTCGGGTTTAGGGGGTCACAAAACGTGAAGATTTAACAAAAAATGAGGGGGTCAAATTTTACATAAATATAATACATTCTCTCTGATGAGAATGTAAAAAACAATGGACAGGATTCATAAATATATTAGTACTGATGGTGCTCCCCTATTCAATGTATCGAAAAGAGGTTTTTGGCCATTACAAATATTACTAAACAACCTGCCAGATAATCTTCGATTTAAATTTATTTTATTATGTGGCGTAATGATTGTTTGCACCGAACCCAAACCCGATCTTATGAATTTATTTATAAACGTGTTTATGCAACAAGCAAAGCGACTTAATTCTGAAGGAATTGAAGTGCAACTTCCTAATGATGACAGGAAAGTAATATTACACTTCAACCCAATTTTTGTTGTAGCTGATTCTGTCGCACGACCAATATTGCAAAATCGTTTACAATATAATGGGTACTACGGATGTAGCTATTGCTATCACGGAGGACTGCATGTTACGGCTGAAGGAATGAAATATCCGTTTTTAGAATACTTGGAGGACATAGCCGCAGTTAAATTACACGGTTCTTCTATACGAGGGGTGAAAGGTGAATCATCTTTCATTGAAGTTCCTAATATAGACATGGTGTGGGGGTTTCCGTTAGATTATTTACATAATGCACTTTTCGGAATAACTGCACAAATTTGGACTATAATGAGTATGAAGTTTTTAAAACCTGCGCGGCGAAGAGCTGTTGATGATCTCCTTCTTCTCGTGCACCCACCTCGATATTTACGTAGAGGTATCGAAAAAATTTCGAATAAAGGCATTTGGAAGGCTACGCATTGGAAATCGTTGTTGCTTTATTATTGCCTTCCAATATGCTCGTCTTTTATACCAACTAATATGCTGGAGCACTTCGCTTTATTTGTAAACAGTGTGTTCACATTACTACAAATGGAAATTACTACAGAAGAACTAAATAAATGTGAACAGAAATTAATGGAATTTGTGGGTACATTCGAAATTTTATATGGTGTCGAACGCATGACCTTTAATATTCATGCGGCACTGCACAATAAGTGGTCCGAAAAGTGTTGAACAACAAATGGCTACCAAATCTCTGAATCTATTAAGGTACCGAATTCGTCCTGCTATTACAAACATTTCATGTGAAGCAAAAAATTTTTGTGAACAAATTTTTGCGACGAAAACATTCACAAAAAGTGCAGTCACAGTTCAAAATGTAACGTTCTTTGGTCCTAATCCTAAAAATATATTTCAGTCTGTTATCAACAAAGAATTTGAACGCTGTATTTATGATAATCGCGTGTATAGTAGCATACAGTAACTTCGATCAAAAAAATTCAATGATACTGTCATTCAATTAAAAAATAGAAAATTCGCACAAATTCAAGCGATATTTTTATTGCCTGATAATTCATGTTCTTTTTCAGTAAAACAGCTAATCACTAGACCATTTTTCGTTGGCAATACAGCATATTGCATATCTGGGAAGTTGTAAAAAATATCGAACATGAACCCATCGCTATCAAATAAATTCATAGAAAAGCAGTTGTTTTAGATTTTAAAAATCAACAATATGTGTGTGTAATTCCGAATACAGTTGAAGCTCAGTGATAATACAAACTGTAACTGTAGTAAATATGTAAAATATATGTAAATATGTAAGATCGTATACTAACTATATAATTAAATTTTTTGGTATTCTCGATGATCTAGTGAATATTTTATACATTATTTTATACAATATTTTATATATATAAAATTCAATTGCTCTACTTTTATCTGTACTTTATATGTGTACTTTTTATACTTTATTTTTTTAATGTATTCAATGTAACACCAATTTTCTTCACAAAAGAATTTCTTACATTTATTTGATTTTATGAGATCAATTATTAACTTATTGAATGAATAGGATTTATACACAATTTACAGACAACTACTAAATTATTTATTATTACTATGTATTTTTAATTATTAAAGTCATGTGAAAATTTATCTCACCTACACTTAATTGCAAATTCCAATTTATATAAGATAAAATAAGTTTTTAAAAATTTATAAATTATATTTTGAATTTTTAGGTATCTGTTGAAACATTTAAACTTTAGCGCCTTTGACTCTAGCGTCATCTGAAACTAAAATACTACTACTGTTTATTAATGAGAGCGGTGACGCTCAGTTCAGTTCAAAACGATATGTAACGACGTGCTTAGATCGATCACGACAGTGTTTTCTTAAATAAAACGACAGTTAACAAGTATTTCTTGATTATTATAAAACCATACCCATGACCCATATGTCAAAAGGTTATGGGCCCAGCAGCACGCTATAACTGTGCGAGGAAAATAGGAAAAATATCATTCAGAAAAGAAAAGAGAACGATTGAATTATAGTTCAGTTTTAAAACGAGGATTTGTGCCAGTAATATAAAGCAAGGTAAGGTGCACATGTTTTACTGGTTCATAATTTCCAAAATAATACGAGAAGTGAAATTTTTATACTTTTGAGGAAGTTGTTTTCGGAAATTAAAAAGAAAAGTTCCTTTGCCTAAAAAAAAAAAGAAAAATGTGATGAGTGTGAGACAAAAGACGGCGGTGGCGACCTTGGTGGTCTTCTCATTACTTTCGCAGCTAACCGCTGCATGTTTATTTCTTTCATAAATAAGATAGTGGAAAGAATAAACAGATCTGAAAAATATTTGAAACGAATACCAATATAGTTGGCTTATGTCCTGGATTGATATCTTACAGGTAATTTTATTTTATATAAAATGACGACAATGGTCCAAAAGGTTTTGGAACGATGCAGACGTGCATTGTTTATTGAGACATCTCAACCTGAAGATTTGGAAGTAGAAATTAAAATAGATGACTCATTTCTTTATGTAAAGTTTTCGACGGGTTAGACGATCAGTTTAAGTACGTATATTTTGATTATAGCTATGTTTTTGAAAGACTGGATAACGACTATGTAAAGTCTTACGTAACGTTAATTTATTTAATTAACGTTATTACCTTGACGTCGTAAAAATAAAACAATTGCATTTTCTTTATATTGATAACGAGGGACTAGTTACGACAGTTTGTAAAAATAATCTAAGCAAGCTCAAAAATGAAGAACACACGAATCCGTTTTGTCTGGGTTCCTTGGTTTGAATGAAGTTGTGTTCACTTCTGAAAAACTAGAGGAACTAGGTTTGTCTCGAAAGCACACGAAAATAACGGGTGTGAAGAGCAAATCAGCTACAATTCATTCAGGCTTGTGTTCGGTCGATTGATTTGAGAGCAACTTTCTTTTGTTTTTGCATTGATATGTAATGAGTTATTAGAATAAATACACAGTATGTTTCATTGTGTGCTGAGAATAACTGATCATAATGATACTTTAACGACTGTTAATATCATTTAAGGTAACCGATCCCTGAAAAACGAATGGGAAGATCTAAAAACTGAGCTTGCCAATGCAAAACAAAAACAAAAACCAGACAACGGCGTCGTCAGCAGCAATTCTAAAGAATCATTGCCTGAGAAAAGGAAAATGTTGATTTAATTTCTGAGAGTGAAGAAGAACACTGTTACTTGGTCCAGAGAGTGGAGAAACAGAGAGTATTGCGGATACTGAACAAAAAGTAAAGTCACCTCAGATAATTGTCAATTTGAGTACCGATTCTCAAAAAGGTAAACTAAATATTTATATTTAGTATTTGATTCTTTTATTTTTCAACCAGTTGTAACGACTGTGACGATTTGTTTTTACGACGGTACGACAGTTGTCGACGACGACACAACGATGTTTAATTTAATGATATCTGCGGTAGGTGTGTCACCAGAAGCAGAAAAACGAAGTCCTGGGAAAGATGAGGTTCAAAAGAAGTTTTTGGAAGACGTAATTTTGCAGGAGGTTGATAACGACACAGTAAAGAAAGTGATTGGAAACGACAGTTATAAACCAGGCACGAGTGGACATCCTGTTGTCAAAGAAACGATTGATGGTCAAATTAAACATTTGGAACGTTTAATGAATACCACAATAAATTTGCATTCCAAAATGCAAGATAATCTCAAATTGTGGTTCAAACAACGCGAGATTGACGACGAAAAGACGAAAAAGCCAAAAATAATATCGGATATACCCTGTGTAACAGGGAGAAAGATAATTTGCACTTTTGTATAGTTAAAACTTTATTATTGAAAACTCCGTAGAGGGTTTTCCAGAAGGTACATGTATGTTTAAGGGCTAACAGAAGACTGTCGGATGTTTCTTATCCTATGACCGCCTAAACCGGTCCTAGCTACCTAGGAGGATACAGAGTGGAAGGGATTTTTAAGGGAAACCGACCAGATGTCGGAATTCATGGAAAAACGAATATTTCCATTTCTTACGCGCCTCTGTTTAGAAACATTTTAGTCCCTAAAATTGAACTCTTCTATTCTTAATTAATATGGGTGCAATGGAAGGATTAGGTTCTTCTGTAATTGCTTCTTGATTTGGAGCACTTGTGTAGTACACAGTGGGGTTGGCTTGAACGTTAGTTCTTACGCAAATTAGACATAACTTCCTAGGTAGGCATTGTTTGATCATTTCAAAAACCCCGCATTTGTACATACTAAATATGCCAATCAATCCTATACTAACGTAGCCTATGTATTGTATCCATTCAGTAGCCTTTTCTTTCCAAGTGTGGGTTCTGTGATTGGAAGCGATCTTATTTAACAAATTTTGTGTATCATCTAAGCTAAGTCTCATCTGTTTTAATACATTAATGTCTAATTGTCGAGGTAGAGTTATTAAATGGTCCTCTAATATATTCAAAGAGTTGTTATCGTAAGGTGTGTTATATGTTTTGTTTAATATAATAGTTTTTTCGTATGTCGATGTTTTCCCTAAGTATAGTTGAACATTGTCAGATAATATTTTACATCCGGAGCCTTTTATATAAACATTTGTATCTATTTCTATTGTCGTTGTGGAAGCTTGGCAAAGAAAATCTAACGTAAGTTTCTTACTGGGAAGTAATATATACCCTTTCGTGGTTGGTATATAACTTTCACTGTGTAATTTAAAGGGTGAAAAACTACATATCACAGATTCTTGGTGTTTTTTGATGATATTAACGTCGCAGCTATCTGTGTCTATTAACCTGTAATTGGGTTGATTGCGGTGAAAAATTTTGTATTCGGCAACAGACTTACATTTACTGAGCGTTTCTCGATCGGTCGGAACGTATTCGGACTTAGTTGTAAATAAGTACTCATGTTCCGGTATAAGGCATATATGAGTATTTTTTATTTTTTGGGGTATAGGGATCACGTGGGTAATAGTATATTCTTCTTTTTCGAGTACGGGTATGGAGATAATGTATGTTAGTTTCTTTCTAATCAAAGCAACATCAATCTCACTCAGGTCAATAATTTGTTGGTAGCTTCCTGGGTCGGCGTCAAAATGGTATCGTGTTCGATGGAGGGTCTCGAATTCTTTGATGGTGTCCATCAAGATCTTAGGTGTAACGATTTGTGGGTGGATCATCCCATGTTTACCGTCGTTTATAGCACTCAAAGCGGTTTCGATGTCGTCATGTAGTTCGTCAATTAAGACTCCACGTATAATTAGTTTAGATGCTATAAATAAGTTTCTGGTGTTGTTGTTTAGGCTTTCTTTAATTAGGTTTGCCGTCGCGGTTTCGACCTTGAGTTTTCCTTCTAGGGATTTATAGTCAGTTGACGAGGAATCCAGTAACAACTTCAAGATTTTAGTATGATTCTGCATTACCGTTCCTAAATCTTTATTATCGGAGTAAATTTGATCGAACTCTTTGTTGATGGCTTCGAGATCACTGTGGCTCATTGTTCCAAATAAACTTCGGGATAGCTCGCCCACAGCATTTAATAATCCTCTTTTGCTTCGTCGGATGCCCATAACCTATTGAAGTAATTCTTCCCTTTGATGAAGCCGTTCGTATCTCTCACCTATCATCCTTATTTCATAATCTTCTACACACTTAGAAGCACAGACTTTTATTGCAATTTTCAGTGTGTCAGCTATTAGTTTAGAGCGTTGTTGGGTGTTGGTGGTGTTGACGCATATGATGAGCTTCCATTTTTCATGATAAAGGTGAGCTCTTCCTTCCTCCTCTAAGAGAAAGTTCCCGTCAATGTTCGTTATAGTGTAGTTTCCTAGGCTTGATCCAATAGTGTATATAAGCAGTATCACCCAGCTACTTGCGAGAAACATCTGTAATTAGGTATAATAAGGCATTAACTGATTGGCGTGAAAGGTTAAGTTTTTGTTTTCAAATTTAATTTTATAATTGCTGTTCTCTATTGCTTCTAATATAACCGCGGGTCCTTTCCAACTTGAGGAGAGCTTATTAATAGGTGCTTGATTAATGAACTTCACTAGGTCTCCAGTTACATAGATTCCTTGTGATCTTATAATCCTTGAGTCTTGTTGCATTTTGTATTTTTCCTTTTGCAAAATTATTCTTTCTCTAGCTTGGTTAAGATATTTTTCATGTCTATCTTTCCACCTTTGAATAAGATCTGAGTATTTGACCGAGGGTGATGTACTTAGCATAGAAGGAATATTTGGTTCTCTTCCAAAAGTGACTTGAAAAGGAGAACACCCAATACCTTCATGTTTCATTGTATTATGTGCCATTGTCACGATTTTTAGCGTGTTGTCCCATTCAACTTTATTATCATCCATGCATGTCCTTATTAGGTCTTTCAAGGTTGAATGCGACCTTTCCAGGCTTCCGTTGGCCTGTGGATGATAGGTAGAAGTTTTGATATGTCGGATTCTGAACAAATTTTCGAAACTTTGGACAAGTTCTGAAACAAAATTAGCATTTTTAAGTGGGACCAGAATAAGATACTTGGTAAGCTGGTCTTGAATCGATAATATATAATTATTTCCGGCACGGGTGGTTGGTAGCGGTCCGAAAATGTCCATAGCTATTTTATCGTTCGGATCAACTGGCGTATCAGGGATGATTGCTTCACTCTGATTTTTTATTCTGGTTGTTTTCTGCAGCTGACAGACTGGGCATCTTTTTACAAAGTGAATTATTTCTTCTTCCATGTTTTTCCATTCGCCAATCGTTCTTGCTCTCTCGATAGTCTTATTCTCGCCGTAATTTTGGGCCGTGATGGATCCGTGTGCTTCCTTAATTACTTGCTTTTTTTCTTCGTTCGTTAGGTCTCTCGTCGCACTATAGCAGGTATGAAAGCCTAAAGTTGGATAGCGATGACATAAAAAGCTTATCATTTCCTGGATTTTCATTTTTTCTAATGGTGTGGTCATTGAGTCATGGAATTGCAGACGTACTATCGTTAATTTTCGTTCCATAAAGTCTTTAGTCTTAAGGTGAAGTAGGCGCAACCATGACTTTTCTTGGTAGTCTCCAAGTTGCAGCTTGGTGATTGCTGTCCATAATTTCCCATATGCATTCGGTTTCTTTATTTCTCGAGTTGCTGTTTTATTCTCTTGCCATTTGAGATAATCCTGATAGAATCCAGCTTGCTGATCCAATAAGTTTTCTTCATCGGATATAAGGTCGTCTGCGAACAATCTTCTGGTGAGCCCTGAGTTTGCAGGTCGTGGTGCACTTATGTTTTCGCCATCTGAAAGTTCACTTGCTGAGTCGCTTGTCTCAAATTCATTTCCTGAAGAATCGGTTATCGGAAACAATCGTGATAAACAGTCAGCAGCTTTCACATACTGGATTTAATACTCATATTCTTTTAACCTGAGTCTCCATCTTAGTAAACGGGATGAGGGATCTTTGACATTGTTTAACCAAGTCAGCCCTTGGTGGTCAGTTTGAATTTTAAATTTTCTTCCCAACAAGTACTGCCTGAGTCGTTTTACCGCCCAAACGGTGGCTAAAAGTTCCTTCTCAGATGTGCTGTAATTTTGTTCTGCTGCATTCAGTGTTCTTGAAATGTAAGAACAGGGGTGTCCTTGGGATAAAACGGCTCCTAGACCTTTGTTGCTAGCGTCGGTTGTTAGTAAAAACTCTTTCGAGTAGTCGGGATATCTTAGCACTGGAGCTTCACAGAGTTTTTCTTTCAAGAGGGCGAACCCTTTTTGGCATTCGGCAGTCCAATTAAATATCACATCTTTTTTCGTCAGTTCTGTCAGTGGCTTTGCTATACATGAAAAATTGCGTATGAATTTCCTGTAATACCCTGCGAGTCCTAGGAACGACTGTATTTCTTTCACGTTCCTGGGTTGCTTAAAATTTCTCACTGCTTCCAATTTTGCTGGATTAGGTTTCACCCCATCTTTAGTGATAACGTGACCGAGATACTCGAGTTCGGGACGAAGATATTCACACTTATCAGGCTGTAACTTTAGGCCTGTCTGTCTGAGTCTTTCAAAAAGTGTGAAGAGGTTCTTGTTATGTTCCTCTAGAGTAGAACCAAACACAACTATGTCGTCCAGATAAGCAAAACATATTTTTCCTGACAGTCCCCTTAATACGCTGTCCATCATTCGCTGGAATGTAGCAGGGGCATTTTTTAGGCCAAAAGGCATCCTATTGAATTCGAAGTGTCCCTC